>QGQJ01001494.1:0-12311 GCA_003206725.1 Blastomyces emzantsi
GGGGGAGTGGGGTGGGGCGTGTAAGGCGTTTGTGTACACGAGCTCGTCATCTGTGGTGCATGATTGTCATAGTGATTTGATTCGGGCGGATGAGAGGTGGCCGTTGATTACGGGGAAATTGCAGTATGAGTATTATACGGAGACGAAGGTGGGTATCCTTTTTTCCTCTTAGTTTCCTTCTTTCTGTGAGGATACGAATATATATACATTTCATGAAAATCTAACATTATTCTCATTGCAGGCCCAAGCCGAAACCCTGGTTCTGAACTTCAACAAAACCTCCCCAACAGGAATGCTGACCGCCTCCATCCGCCCCGCCGGCATCTACGGCGAGCGCGACACAACCGTCACAAAGGGCCTGACCGACCACGCCCGCAAATCCTCCCCCTTCGTCCTCCGTTTCCAGCTCGGCGACAACGACAACCTCTTCGACTTCACCTACGCGGGCAATGTCGCCTATGCGCACATGCTGGCAGCACAATGCCTCCTGGCCACATTCAAGCGTGTAGAATCCGGCGGCGCAGCGCCGCTGGACCACGAGCGCGTCGATGGCGAGGCGTTCAACGTCACCAACGACAGCCCCGTGTATTTCTGGGACATGGCGCGGAGCATCTGGGCGCTGATGGGCAAGGTCGTTGAGCCTGAGAAGGCGATTGCACTGCCTGAAGGGGCGCTGACGGTTATTGGGGGACTGTTGGAGATGGTGTTTGGGCTGTTTGGGAAGAAGCCGCGGATGTCGAGGAAGGAGGTGCGATTTTCGTGTATGACGCGGTATTATTCGTGTGAGAAGGCGAAGAGGCGGCTCGGGTATGTGCCTGTCGTGCCGTTGGAGGAGGGGGTGGTCAGGTCTGTGGGGACGGTTTTGGAGAGGGAGCAGGGTGTTGAGGCGAAGAAGGATTTGTAGATTTCTTTTCTTTCTTTTCCTTCGTTTCTTTTTACATCCTCTATTTCTTAGTGGATTTTTTTTTGTTTCCTTGGTTCTATCAATTTAATATTCCTCTTACTTACTATGTACTGTACATTTTTCTTATTTGTTTTAACTCACGAGATATCCCATGGATCAGGTAAATCTTTGGCAATCCGTATATAGGATCATTTCACCTGTTTCTTTATTTTGCATGTTCTTCCCCTGGCTGTTATCTCCATATGCCTTACTCTCAATGTAATGTTTGACGTGTAGCTTTAGTGTATTTATTTATCTCAAGGTTGATCCCATGCCAACAATAAGTATAGGCAGGCATCGGGGTGACTCATTCTGATATTGTGTGTTCTGGTTGTGATCTGGCAGCCGGTATAAAAAGGGGTTGATCCCTTCACTAAATATCAAAGGATACATAGTTATGGTAGCTTGGTGTATTTCAGTACGACGTCATTTCTGGGAGCGGCTGTTGCCTTTGGAGACGCCTGGAGTCATCGCTGATGGCTGATGGATGACAGTGGTACAGTATTCCGTCGACGTATATATAGTAATGTCAGATCCTGGCCTATATTTACCGGCCTCTATCAGCAACAATAATAAAAATAACAATAGCAGGGAGATAGTTATAAATAAATACAGCCCACCATAACTATTATAGTATATTTATTACATGCATTTTGGCTGTATCCTGTTTATTTCCACGCCCAGCGCGCAGGGAGGGGTCATGACTAATTTGCCTTTACCAATAATACAAACCGAATACCGCATTTTGGCAGCGTAGTTGTCCTGTTTTACAATACCATACACGCCTTCCGGTTCTGGCCCGAAGTTGGCTGCGCTTTGCTCTTGATCTCGCTGCGAAGTTAACTCCAACGACATCCCCGATTCCCGACGGTCAGCCTTTTGTCGAGTGCTCTGGTTCTGATATCCCGGCATATCGTCCTCTTGCTTCGTTGTATATTTATTGATCTTGTATTTGTTGAGGTTGTTTCTTCCGCAAGCACCGTTTTTTGTTACCTCTGCCTGCCCGCGTCTCTGCTGGTCATTTGGTCGCCGCTGCCCGTGCATAGCGAATCTCTGCCCTGCGTGTCTGCTGTGCGCATTAAATAAGTTACTTAAACCTGGGCTGCAGACAGGCTGCAGACGTCTCGCAGGAATCTCCCCCGTGGATGGATGGACTTAGCATCGTCCCTCACCTTGTGACCTCTTTTGTTTCATTAAGAGGCAGAACGACACCGCTCGACCCGAACTGACAATCCCCCCAGAGAAGCCGGAGACTACGACGACGAAGAAGAAGCGTGTGTGTGGTGTGTGTAAGAGACATACCGGCAAGAATTGGGTGAGAATAGTGAGAGGTGCAAGGGAGGAGGAAAAAGCACAAGAGAATAAAAAGGCAGTTTTCATTCAGAGGAAGCTTTGCTTGCTTGCTACTCGATATCGTATCTGCAACCGCTTCCGACCCCCCTCGATCCACCACTTTACTCCCCCTCTCCAAAACCGTCGATTGACTGGGCCCTACCCATATTTCTCCACTGGCAACGAAACAAAATCACTCTTCGCTATTTTGCTTGCGAGCTTCCTTCCCGTCATACAGCGTTCGCCCTGCTCCCCTGACCTCGGGCCCCAATTCCTGTCATGGATAGTTGATGCTGACGGATGAGGCTATAACGCTGCTTCCGGGCACCGCTCTAGCCGGCCTGGCCAGAGGCAATTCTGTCTTGCTGTGGTTTATATCGTTTGCTACTGTCTGCTTGATACGTATTTCGCCTTCATTGGGTCGTTTACTTTCTCCCACCCCCGTGTGTTCTAGCAAGGACGCCTCGGCATTAACACCCTGCCCGCCGCGCGGGATACGCCAATCCACTAACCCTGACGAAGGAATTGTCCTGCATATCTACATCGAACGTTTTATTTTCTTCAATAGTACCCCTTTGCTCGCAAGAATCGACATTTGACCGAATCACCCGGTGCCTCCTCGGCGATATACGATCTACAGTAGCGTACAATGGCCGACAATGGGGCTGAAATCACCCCCAACCCGCCTCGCTTCCTCGCACCTCCTGCCGTCACCGCTCTCCGGCAGGAGGCCCGCGACGGCAGCAGTGGCAGTCCCTCCCCGCAACCAATGTCCCGTACGCTCAGCGAAAACATCCGCGAAGAACGCCAAGACCTCAAGGAAGCCGCTGAGCAGACGCTGAATGTTATTGTTGACCTCGATCTCGATGGGCGCATTAAGTGGGTCAGTCCCTCATGGAAGGAGGTGGTTGGTACGAACGTCGAAGACGTTGAGGGTTTATTGATTTCTGAGCTTGTCCTGGATAATAAGATGGCATTTGAGCATGCCATTGAGAGCATGAAGATTGATGATTCGAAAAGTCATATTGTTAGATTTGCTGTGAAAACGGGACCGGCGTCTTTCCTTAGGCGGGAGGCTGGCGAGGTAGAGGTGGAGGATGTAGGTGGTGAGGGTGATAGTGAGGGTGAAAGGGAAGGAAAAGGAGATGAAGGAGCGGAAAGAGATGTGGAAGTACCAGGGCAAGAGACAGTGCAAGAGGGACGTGTTGATGTTTCTCAGCCTCAGGAGAAGCAGTCCGAATATGACAGAGAGGAGCGAGAGGGGAGTGATGAAGACTATCATATTCTGAATCTCGAGGGACAGGGGATTATGGTTTTTGACAGGTCTCCGACCACGGAAAGTCACGTAAGTATTCCATTCTTTCCTCTTCTGGTGCGTTTGGAGATATTTCTATAGTCAATTTCTGACGGTATCTAGACTATGTGGATGCTCCGCCCATCTACTCAGCCACGTGAAGTTACAATCGATCTTCCCCCACTCCTCGTCGAGTCACTCGGCGTTGGCGCAGAGGTACTTGCAAATTACCTCACGACTCTCGCGGAAGCGGGATCCCGAGATCCCTCTCACGTCCCCCTTCCCCCGCCGGTGCTATGTCGAATTTGTGAGCGCCAAATCCCGCCGTGGTGGTTCGAGAAACACTCAGAGTTATGTCTGCAAGAACATGGAGCGGAGATGGACGTCCAGATGGCGCAGGAAAATTTAAACGAACATCGCCACTCCATCGTTAAGGTTCTAGATGCATTAGAAGCTCGAAAAAGCAGGTCAGCTTCTGGTGACTCGAGCCCCTTCGCTGGCCCTCAAGCAGAGTATAAGGGTTTACCTATCGGGCCCTCCATACCCTCGTCGGGCTTTACTTCAGGCTCTTCCTCTTCTTCCGGAACACCGCCACGTTCACGCGATCCATCGACGTCAGGTCTAGGACATACTCGCACTCGCTCTTCCTTTGCTGTTCGACGACCGCTTGCGCGCATCGTGGAATTGATTTTAGATCTCTGCGACACTGCCTTAGAGATCAATACACCAGCACTTAAAGACGCGCGAACAGATGTGGGCGAAGAAATTCGAACTCAATCTCCCCAGTCGGAATCGAGAATATCGCAAGTCATGCAATGGCAATCTCCAAGTAGCAATACCCTGGACCAAGAACAGGGTTTAGCAGCGCTATCAGCGGACACCGAACGCTTTGCCCGTGCCAAAGTGGATGCTGTGTTTCGTCACCGGCAGATTGTAGAGTATAGTGAACGTATCCGCGTCGAGTTTACAGTGCTTGTGGAGGAATGTATTTCTGCTGCTATGAGTAAAGCGGAACGCATTGCTGCAGGGGAATTGAGCGATTCGTCAGGTTCATCCTCAAGCGTCGCCGGAGATTCGCAGGAAGAAGGTAGAGATTCAGCGCGGTCTCAGATCCTCGATGCCCCGCCTAATGCGTCTAGTCAACCGTCCTCACTACCCACTGCGTCGGGATTAACTGCTGCGTTGCGTGTCGGCTCAACCCCGCTATTTACTTCTGCCTCCCAATCAGAAAGGCCACAGCCCTCATCTGTCGCTGTCTCGACCCGTTCCAGTAGTCCAATGGAATGTCCAACGCCTCGGTCTCTTAGGAGTGTTGGCGGTTTGTTAAGTCATTCGCAACCATCAAAGCGGGGCTCCTTGCTTGCCGAAAGCGACGCGGGTGATAGTGATAGCAGCATACTCTCTTCAGCTTTCGCTGGGACACACCGGACTGAGTCGCCATCCTCTGAGCGGGGACTTAGTCGTGCCACAAGCGCTAGAGACCGTAAACGCCAAAGCCTCATATTGCCCGGCATGTCGGTGTCTCCACGCAGAGAATCCCCTGCCCGAAACCAACCCCACTCCCCGCTCCGATTATCCAAACCACGGTTATCCATGGGCGAAAGCTTCACGTCACCAATGACATCCCCGCTGCTCAGCAACTCTGAGCTTGCGGGCCATAATACGCATCAATTCTATCCGCCATCTTCTCATCATCACCATCGCAGACTGTCATCTGCGACTTCTCCGGACCTGGGCAAGACTCCAGTTTCCCCGCATCTTAGCTCGGTCAGCCATCCGCCACCACCACGGGCGGTTGCACCTTCTATCAAAGACTTTGAGATCATCAAGCCGATTAGCAAGGGTGCATTTGGCAGTGTTTACTTGTCCAAGAAGAAATCGACTGCTGAGTACTTCGCGATCAAAGTCCTGAAGAAGGCAGATATGGTTGTTAAGAACCAGGTTACAAATGTCAAGGCTGAACGGGCCATCATGATGTGGCAGGGTGAGAGTGATTTCGTTGCGAAGCTCTACTGGACTTTCTCAAGCAAGGATTACTTGTACCTTGTTATGGAATACTTAAATGGCGGCGACTGCGCATCTCTAGTCAAAATTCTCGGCGGTTTGACAGAGGACTGGGCGAAGAAATATGTTGCCGAAGTGGTTCTGGGCATCGAACATCTCCATGAGAGGGGCATTGTGCACCGCGATCTAAAGCCAGACAACCTCCTCATCGACCAACGGGGCCATTTGAAGTTGACTGATTTTGGCCTTTCGCGGATGGGACTTGTAGGCCGTCAGAAACGTATTCTCAAGAACCCCAATGAGTCTGCGCCGGATTTACTTAAGACAGGCCCCTTTACTCGCGCTACATCGCTGGCATCGTCGCGGTCGGCGTCGTTTGATTTCCCGCCGACACAATCACCAAGTTCTACGCCGTCCATGACTCCTGAGGTCCCTATGCTAATTAACCAGCCGTCTTATTTCAGCCTGAATAAAGAGCCGTCGTTTAATCGCGAGACGTCGAGACGCGCGTCGGGATATCGAAGTGACAGCGGGGGCAGTGACAGTTTGACGGGGATGTTTAGGGGTTTTTCATTGTATGAAGGTGGCGACACTCCGTATCCCCTGTCGTTTCAACCACAGCCGTCGTTCCCTCCACCCCAACAACAAGGCCGCCCCATCGAGGAGGAAGCGCAGAGTGAAGGAAGCGATTCTCCGCACCTATTCCCCTTGCAGACTGGTACCAGTTATCCAGCGTCCTCGATGTCTGGTCAGCACAGTACTCCACCCCAGCAATCTTTGATGCCTCCCGCCATGGCCCTTTTCGACCCAGAGGATCATAATCGATGTTTCGTCGGGACGCCTGATTATCTCGCCCCGGAAACCATCAATGGCGTTGGACAGGATGAGATGAGCGATTGGTGGTCTCTTGGTTGTATCCTGTTTGAATTCCTCTACGGATACCCTCCTTTCAACGCCTCGACCCCGGACGAAGTCTTCCAGAATATCCTTAATCGTAGAATTAATTGGCCTGAAGAAGCGGATGAACTGGTGACGCCCGAAGCAAAGGATCTCATGAATAAGTTGATGACCATTAATCCAGAGGAGCGACTTGGTTCGAATGCTTCTGAGAAATATCCCAACGGGGGCGCTGAAGTTCGTGCTCATCCGTGGTTCGCGGATGTAAACTGGGATACGCTGTTGGAGGATGAGGCACAGTTTGTACCCGCTCCGGAGAACCCGGAGGATACGGAGTATTTCGATGCTCGGGGTGCGACACTGCAGTCTTTTACTGAAGAATTAGAAGACCAGCTCTCTCCTCCTCCGGCCGCTACAGGACCAGATTATCCTGATAGACCCCACGATGCTCTCTACAAAGTTCGCACGCAGGTGAATTCTCTAAAGCGCGGGCTAATGCCGCTGCATATCCCGCCACATGTGCGTGATACTCGCAGCAGACGACTTAGCGAACCGGTTTTAGCGGATGATTTTGGGAACTTTAACTTCAAGAACCTACCTGTGTTGGAGCGGGCGAATAAGGATGTCATTCAAAAATTGCGAATGGAGGCCATGCAGGCACAACAGAGGCAAATACCAACGAATACGCCCGCCTCCAGCTCTGGTCCATCGCTGGAGGGAAGCCCTTTGTTACCAATGCCTCTGCAGCGGACCATGTCACAAAACAAAGCCACGAATCGCCCAGCGTCGCCGTCGAGTCTCAGTCAGGCGAATTCTTCTTCCCCGAGTCGACCTTCACAACCTTCCTCACCTCTCCTGGTACAATTTAGTACGGGCCAGAATCATGAGCGGAGGAAAACCTCTGGTTCCTCGTCATTTTCCCATCAGTCTGGCGGATCGCTGCAGCCAGGGAGTTACCCTGAGCCTCCACGTTTATCAACGAATTTTAAGATGATGTCCACTTCTGCCACCTCATCGCCTGTTAAGTATGTGAAGCCGCCAACGCCTTCTCCTGATAAGTCGGGTGGTACTTCCCAGCCGCGCCAGAGCAGTGCACCGACCTCCCGATCGAGGTCGCAGACTGTTGGTTCTCAGGATAGCGAAGCGGCCCCTTCTAAAGAGCCGTTTGTACCTGGGCACCATAAACGGCGAAGTCAGCTGTTTGATATTTCACCGTCATCGTCTGATAATGAAGATCCACGGACCAAGGCCAAGGCGCTCCTTAAGGTCCAAAGGCGACGACAAAGTTCTCGACGGCTGTCGCAGATCAACCTTGCGGAGGGACCTTATTTCCGCCCCCTGGATGTTCTGATTTGCGAGGATCATCCTGTTTCGAAGCTGGTTATGGAAAGACTATTTGAGAAGCTACGGTGCCGCACAATTACCGCTGTCAATGGATCGGAGGCCATGCGCTACGCACTTAGCGAAGTCCAATTCGACATCATCATGATAGAATTTAAACTACCACAGCTCAACGGCGCAGACGTGGCGCGAATGATCCGTGATACAAAGAGTGTCAATACACATACTCCTATCATCTGCTGCACGGGCTACCTCAAAGACCTTCCGGAAACACACCATTTCGATGCGCTCATCGAGAAACCCCCCACACTTTCCAAGCTCACTGAGGCCCTTTGCAAATTCTGCCAGTGGAAACCCCCGCCAAAAGATCATTCGCTCAGCCTGCCAGCGCATCATCCCATACTCCCCCCTGTTAGCTCCCGATTGACATCCTCAATGATGGTACCCGATTGTAGCCCTAGTTCCACGTCATCCGGCTTTGCGGCCATCCCTACAAGTTCCTACCGCGGTTCCAGCCGCGAAGATTCCATTGGTAGCAGCTACTTTGGCGACGTCGACTCCATTAAACCCGAAGAATTACCCGTTATCATCAGTCGCCAGGCTACGGATGACTGGGGGAATGCCCAGAGCGCTGGGAGTGGTGCTGGTGGTGGCCTTGGTATCTCTGATGAGCCTAACCTCCCAAGATCGGACCCGATAATTATGTCCTCACCACCCCAAATTCCGCAAGTCCTCCATGCAGCTTCCGCTCCCTCAACTATTTCCGCTATGACAATGACGACGCCAGCGGCAGGCATGGGGGCGCGTACCCCGCGCAACCAACCTTCCGTCGAGGATATTCGCGCGAAGCGTGAGGCGCACGGGCGAAGGAGGAGGTATGAGGGCGCTGAGTCCGGGGATGATGAGGACGAGGAACTTGGCAATTCCCAGTCGCAGAACCGGCCGAAGAGTCCGCAGAGTGCGCGTGAGAAGGGCAAACGGTCAGGATCTAAGTTGGGGACGGAGTTGATGCGGACGAATAGTCGTGGAAGCGTTGTTAGTGATGCTGGCGAGGGGTTGGGTGGAGATCGTGTTTGTGCGGAGGGCCCTGCTACTACCGCGGCCAGTTCGCCCGGAGGCACTGCAACCGGTGGAGAAGTGACACCATCGTCGCTTGTGGGCGCACCCGGTCCGAGCGTTGATGTTGTGGAGGAAAGCCTTGCGGGCCTGCGAATTGCGGAGGATGGGTTGGAGACTTTGCCGGAGGATAGGGAACAGGAGGAGTCGTGTGCACTGACTGATCCCTTTATAACTACGAGAACCACCAGTGCCAAATCGTCTCCTCGAATGCAGTCGCCGCTCTCGATCTCTGAAAAAGTCGCCCCGGAGACGACGACTTCTGCTGCTCCGGCAGAGCAATGGCAGGATTCCACAGCCCAATCTCAACGCTCACATCCCAAGTCTACAATGCAGGCGCCAAAAACTCCATCTACGACCCCACCCCTACCCTCGACATCACCGTCAATCGCCACTACCGAAACCGCGACCATAAAAACCACACCACCCGGCACAACCCAACAACAGCAACATACTCCCATCCTCACCACTTCCTCCACCGATCCATCCGGCGAGGACGTTACACCCCGCCCCACGACTTCAATTACGCCCAGCGGATTTAACCCTGGCAAGGCACGCAGCACACTAGCGCCAGACGTGCATGGTGCTGTGGTTGGTATTGGTTCGGTCGATCATCACGTAGCGGAGGGTGAGTCCGAAGCTACGCCGCGCGCATCCGACCGGGATAAACGGCGTGAGAAAAGTAGAGAGAGGAGGTTGAGGGGACTTGATTGGATGCGTAGGTCGTGATATTATGATCAGGGTTGGAGAAGGGAATGGGGTTTTGGTGTCCTTGTGCTGTGTCTACTCTATGATTGATACGTGGTAACTGTTCACCAACTGGACGTGGCTTCTTATTCTTTTGCTTTTGTTTTCATTATTGGCTCCTCTCCTTTTTTTACGATATGATTTGTGACGATATATTATGATATGAATTAACTTGCTTTCACTTTTTTTACCTGGCTGGCTTGTCTGATTTTTTTACTTCTTTTGCCCTGTCTGAATCTTGAATTGGGTTGGGTATTGGGATTGCGATTTAACTAGGAATCATGTCTCGTTCTTGCTATTTTGCTACCTATCAGCCGTTGACTCACTTGTAGCTCCACTGGCCCTGTCTTTTCTCTTAACTGAACTGAGTTGAATTGAATTTTGAGCCTCTGGCTTCTCTTTTTTCCCCCTTCTTTTTCTTTTACGTTATAACTCTTATCTTCTTTTTTTACCTTTCATATGTTTTGTCGTCGTCGTTCCCTCCTCCCCCTCCTTGTCCCTCTCGCATTTCATTGCGTTTCTCCGGAATGACTCCTTTGGCTTCGAAATCGGTTCGATCGTAAATAGGAAGAGGACAGGACGGATAGGAGCAGGAAGGGAAGTCGTGTTAAACTAAGGCAGACGAACAATGCTGTTTTACCGCCTGCGCATTGTATGATGGGAAGCGGAAAGATAGAGACGGCGAAGGAACTGGTTGATTTTTCTTTTCTTTTCTCTTTTCTGTGTTTACAATATTTATGAGGGTTTACTTATTTATTATATTGACAGTGTGATGAGTAGTTGATTATTAATATGCATCTAGTTGCTGTGTGAAAGTATTGCATTCAGTAAACACCTCTATATCATAAGAGCGACAGTGACTGTTGTGATCAAACTGCTTATGAATATCTCGGAGAATTCAACATTTTACTTGACTGTTGTAGTACTTATATCTCACTTACTGACTAGAAAAAGATAGATAATTAATTATATATATGAGATCTATATTGAAATATACACTGAAGGAGTAAGACAAAGTCTAAATAAAATTATATACGAAGAAATGATTTCAATAAAATTAAAGATGAAATAAATAAATGTTATTACAGTGTGATTTTCTGTAAGTTTTCAGTTCTGTTTCTGAAGTGGGTTGCAAAGCATCATGTCATACTTCCATCTCTGTCTTTCTTTCTGGTAATTCTTTCAGAGTGTGCATCAATCACAACTTTATAGTTGGATTTCTGACACTGTTTGAGTCTTAGGACTCCCTTGTCATTTTTATGAACAAAATCATCAAATCCCCACTGACTCCTGAGGTAGCGAATTGCACGCTAGAATCAAAGCCCCGCGACTACCTACAACATGGGCCATTAGATGTGCCAGGTGGGAGTAATATAACAGTTTCGAAAACTGTTAGTAATATTAGTATAGTAGTAACTTATAATCCACCCATGCAAAAAAGAAATCACATCTTTAGAGATTCCGTTGACCAGAATGCCGGCAACCAAGGCGAATGAGAGAGCTGCCGTGAACGGGTGATGTAGATGGTCTTCAGGGCGGCGAGCAAATCATTATAAGCACCCGCGATGGAATTAGATGCATACGGTGAGGTTGAAAATGGAAGTAAAAGAACGGTAAAAAAGCAAGAGACGAGAAAATTGCATAGAGTCAAGATGGGCAAGAAGCACTCGTTGAAGGCCTTTTGAGAAGCATTGACGGGACAGCTCACGCAATGACGAGGTTGCTAATCTCTGCACCAACTGGGGGGTCGGGTTTCTTTGACGGGTTTTATATTCAGCCAACTTGGCTTTTGGGTTTAGTTAGGGCACGGAATCGACGTCATCGTGGCGTTATCTTATTGTACCCCACAGCTCTGTATACCAATACAGTTCACAGTACGGAGTAAACTGTAAGCATACTGTCTGTTATGATCGATCCCTGACAGCAACTGTGCACACCCTGTATATTACTAGGATGTTTCACAGAAGCAGGTGGACAAAATGAGGGAAGAATAGCTCTAAAGGTTTTGTCATGTTGCTCTAACACCAATCACAACTATGTAGTGTATTTCAGAACCAGGCTCCTAACAGCCGGTTCATACAACTGGCTTAAAGTCAGCCAGTTCAAGTATGCTCTGGAATAGACAGGATGTTGAGAGATATTGAGCATGAGATTAAACATGATTAAATTAAGTTGAAGCCAAACATGATGAACTAATAGAGAACTATTTCAGTTAATATATTCTGATACTAAGATTTTTAAATACTTCTCTCATTCTTTCACAGTCTTCAACTTCTCAATCAGAGCACAGTGATAGTTCTCACAGATTTCAGAGAAAGAAGTCTCAGTACACTGAGTTGAAGCATGAAAATATTTCACACAGACTGTAGAATTGAGATAAACTCTACTTGAGATCTTAGTAAGTACTGTCAGAGTATGTGATGATATTATCTTTTTATAAATACTCAGATCAACTGTTCACTCAGAGACAGAAGAGTAAGATATATTAATAAAAGATACAGATGAGAGATGAAAATGAAAACTTTTATATTCAAATTAAACAATATATGTTATTGAAATGTTATATTAGAAATCAGTGATATTTTTATTATATTTCTCTCAACATGCACTTTAACATGATTTTAAGATGATATCAGC
>QGQJ01001496.1:0-25781 GCA_003206725.1 Blastomyces emzantsi
ATCTATATATATATATATACATTTCTTGCTATAATTTATATTTAACCTTTTCACAGAAATGAGAAACGCAGAGATAACCATCACTTGATGAATCTCATTGACTTCTGTAGCTTGATTTCTGAGAGACTCTGGACTTGTGCCTGTGGTCGTCGAACGAAGCTATGTATACGCAGCCCCTCGATTTAGATGACTTTAGAGCAATAGGGGCATGGGATGGAGGATTGAAAAGTTGTCGTATGTGCTTGTAATGAAGGGAAGTGCTAGGGAAAAATTGGGCTGAGTGTGTGAGTATGGGTGTGTTATTCCATGGACAAGGCACACAGAAAAGGAAAGGAAAGCGATTCCAAGGCTGCCCGCCATTTTGCTGAGTTCCAACCATGGGGCGGGAGAAACACTCAACTCTCTGCAGAAAAGGATGGCCTGGCGAAGGGAAAATTAGAGAATCATTTGGCTTCGTGCTTAGCGTTTAGTCTTCGCTAACTTATCGCAAATTTTGGAGCACCAAAACTCAAGCTCACGTTTTATACTACTGGCAAAATGATGGAACTTCACAGTTTCTTAAATACAGTGAGGGATGGGCGTGCATGGCTTTTGTATCTATGCCTTGGCAAGAACTGAATGAATTTCTAAAGACGCTTAACTCAGCTAATAGTTGTCTCTTGTAGCTAGTTCTCTTCTATGAGAAGAAAAGGGGTATCATAGTCAAATCAAAACGAAAGGACACAAAAAAAAAAGAAAAAGAAAAAAAAAGAAAATCCCGGAATATAAAAGAAACCAATTCCATCGAAATCAATGCAGAGATTTCGCCGTCGTCATCAACAAAAGTAGGTTATGTTACTACCAACGTTAGATGTCGTATGCAAACTCCATACCGGTGAACCAAACCAACACCCAATTTCAGAATTAAGAAAAGGTGAATCCCTTCTCAAAAAAAGAAAAATGGAAAAATGGAAATAGACAAGAAAAAGTGAAGAAGATGAAAAAAAAGTCAAAAGGAGGAAGAAAGAAGTTTCAAGAAACATTCTCTCCCCAAATCCAAACCTTTTGCATCATCCCATCCCAAGCCTTCTTCACGCTTCACTCATTATCCTCAGCAAATGTAAAAACTTCCCGAAGCGTCCAGTACTTCAGCCCCTCAACGGGCTGCTTATGCATCTCCGCCAAAAGCACACCCGCAGCAACAGCAGCATAGTGCTCCATATCCAACACCTCCTCGGCATCCTTCATCCTAATGGGACGCATGGTTCTGCCGCACTCCGCGTCCATATCAGTGAGAATTACGGGGTCGATATCGTCTAACAATTCGATGGGTTCTGGAATGAAGGGTTCCAGTGACTGATCCATCTTCGTGCCCATACAGCCTACGTACAGGGGTGGTTGCGGCCATGTGTTTTTCTTTTGTCTGTCAAGTTTCTTCTGCAGGAGCTGCTGGAAGTCGCAGGTTTTGTCTTCTTCGTCGTCTAAATCTCCGATCAATTCTGTTGCGTTCTCTTCTTCGGTTAGATGGCCGTGGCTGCGCAGCATTTCCTCGTCTCTTTTCTTGTGGTACCCCGCCCAGTCGCCCGATGTAAGGAGAGGGCAGCACCCTGTCAGAGAAGAGAGACCGAGAACTTCCCTCCGGTACATTTTTATATGCTTAATCTCGAGCTTCTGGGCCTGTACTCGGATGGTGGATATTGGGGGTGTGGAGCTCTTGCCATCCAAGAAGGATCTCAAAGTTGTTAAACCGCGGGCTATTTTCTCCCGGGTTTCCTCCATTGTTTCTGGCAGGGTCGTGTGTGGGAGGAGTGGCTTGAAAATTGGGAAGAGGGTTTGGGAAGCGGGCCGTATGCCTGCTCGCCTCGTCAGTTGGTCAAATGGGTTTGCTTCGGAGCATGGAAGTAGGAGTGGCTCTGTGTCGATAGATGTATCATGTACACCTTCAAATTCGGGTTGGTCGGTCGTGGCTGACTGCTTTGGAAATTCACGCTCAGCTCTGCACCCAAGGCGCGGCCGGCTACGGCAATCTACCCGTCTCATCCATGCGTCATATTGCTCGCGGTGATGGGCCGCTGCATACTTTGCTGCCACAATCTGGTCTCCGGGTGTATCTTTTTTCTTCTCTTCCTTCTCTTCAAAATAGCTACGTATTTTCCAGTGCATCTTCCAGGGTATAAGTCTTATCGCCTTGTGTACATCGAATTTGATTGGCTTGCGTTGCTTGTTGGTCGCGCAGATTGACCTATGTGCTGTTGGGGTCGGTCCTCCGCCATCCGCCTCATGCATTAAAAGGAATGATGGTGGCACATCTTCACTGTGGTGTGAGGTACCAGCTTGCTTTTCTTTGCCCTTAGTAACAACTTCTGTTGACTGTTCCAAATCGTTATCGCAGACCAGGGCCTGACAATTTGTCCTTTGTACCAGAGAGGAGGGATCGCAAGACTCGAGAGCACATTCATCACCATCATCCACAAAAATAACTGGCAGCTTCCGTATGGGAGAATCAACAGGCCCAGGAACGCATGGCTCTTCATCTTCAACGAAGACAGGAGACAATCGCGCCATAACACCAGTGGCCCTATATATATCAACCGCGAAACTAAGAGAAGACTTTACGGTGCTCGAATTGGAGAATCCTCTCGCATGAATCCCTTCTGCCTCACCCACGATAAATCCACGGCAACTTTCTGGTTTCTTATCCAATAATCGATCATTGCCGGGTCTTGAATATAGACTATGCCAGCCCGGATAGCCAGCTAACTTGTCAATATTGGACTTGGCAAAGGGAGCTAGGAATGATAAACTCTGAAGAATGAGTTCCTCAGTCCATTCTTTTGGGGCGTCTTTTGCATGACGATACCGGCCGATTCCTGCCATCGCATAGGAGGGACTAGAGCGAGCTGTATAATACGAAGATTAGGTTAGGAATTCGCTCGTCGCAAATTTGGTGGGGCTGGGGCTATAGTCAAACATTTTTGTCTACTTCCTCTCGCATTGCCTAGTTAAATTGGAATCAGTATCCAAATTTGCGCGCCCAATAGAGCTGTCAAGGCATTTTACTCACCCGCACCGTCACCGTCACGCAGCTCCCCAGCTCCATTCCCACCTCCCTCTACCTCTTCATCGTCCGACGGCCTATCATTAAGCGACCCATTCTCTTCTAGCTCCCTAAAAAACATATCCCACTCCTCCTCAACGGACGTGCAAACTGTACCGTTGCTGCGTCGCGTCGGTACGTTGGATGACTGCATACCATCGTCAATTCTAGGTGTTGAACTACTACCAATCTCTGCCATAGCCTCCTCCCATGCCCTAGCAGAAAGGGCATGTGCTTTCTCAAGTCGCGACATATGCAACCTGTCGGCGAGGCCTGCGCGCACGGTAAGCTGGTCGTCGCAGTATATGTATGGGGGTGTCACGTACCTCTCCCAACACACTTGTCCAGCAGTTTATCCCACACACTACTTCTGACCACCGACGCGTAGCGCTCAAAGGCGCCTTCCAGGGTTAGAGATGACATCTCTGCAGCATCAGTAGCACTACATGTGTGTGAAAATAAACTGGAAAGAGATTGTTATAGAGAATAATGCCACTCTTTTCAGAAACAAAGCCAGGCAAGGAACTGTTTAATCATTTGAGAAGCAACACTACAGTAACAATTTAGAAAAGAGAAAGGAATACACCCAAGAATGAACACAACAGAGGTCGACAACTGCACAGCAACCAATTAGATGTAGGTGAGGGCTTTATGTCGCTTGGCGATAAAGTCCGGACTCTGCCTGTGCTCAGGAGGCTGGGGTTGGAAAAACATCTAGGCCAGGCAAAACAGGTTGAAGGTTGAGTGAAAGGGATATGTGTATAAAAAAGAGAGAGAAAACAACGGGTTTGTATAGTAGAAATGGCCAATAATCTACTATATATTTGAATACCTACTGAAGATATGTAGGTACGAGAAAGAGAATCAGCACAGCTAAAGTTATAGAAACGGGCTTGATGCCATGGCCCAGCATCAAGAACAGCAGGAAGCCTTGGAATATGGATCTGGGCCTCAGATAGTCTCTCAAAAAGAATATATGTGTTCTTGTAGTATTCACACACCATCTCTTTTTAAAAGAGTCATAGTGTGCTCTCAATCTCATTCACCGAGTTGCTGATAAAGGGAGAGAGATGTTTGATATCAAAAATCACATAGTCGCGTGATTCAGAGAGGCCATATGCAAATGGAGAGAATGCTTGATACTGAAGCAACACCATGACATCCCGCTCCATGGCATACCAGTTGACTGCTAGATTTAGTAGAGTCCCCTTGATACAAAGAGTATCGGTACCTGGATGACCCCCAAAGTAACCGGAGAGGCGAGGCTGCCCCTAGGAGTAGATATTCCAGCGCGCACGCCCATTTGGTTAAGGAGGCACATATCAATAGACCTTGAGGCAATATCTCTTGCAGATTGAGGTCCTTCTTTTGATTTATAACTGCCTTCATTTTCCCCCGTTGTGCTACAAGAATGAAAGTTGCCCCTGATTGAACAGGCAATTAGCAGGTCGGCAGCAAGCACAAAGGAAATGGAACAGTTACGTGTCACCTACACCTGCATCGCTATCTTTCTCCATCGTTATGCAGTTTTCTCTCATCAATTGGCCGCTCGAATATCCTGTTGATGTTGATGTTGATGTTGATGCTCGACTGTGCATGGAGAATTAATTATCTGATGATGTTGGGATAAACTTCGTCCATGCCAAGCCATCATCGCCTTCTTTTCGCTGACAATCACGTCATTTTTTATTCATATCTATCTTCACGTATTTTATTTCCATTTTCTTTTTGTTGTAAAACATTTTATTCTTCCTCTCTACGATACCCATACTCTATCTTCTATCTAGCCAAGGACTCATCCCCATTATAGTCCATATCCCTTCTCTTCTCCTTCTCCCGGTTCAAGTTGTCGGGACGATCACCATCTTCTACCCCGCTGGTAACCCCCCACCAATAATCCCTCTTCGACAACGCTTATAGAAGGGAACAACTCATACCAACAACCTCAAACCCTCAATTGACCCAACAACAAATCATATTTACCATACTCAAACCTCAAACCAATCAACATGGCCACGTATGCACCCCTGACCCCTAATGCTTTAACCACCCCGTACATCCCCCCCCCTAACCCGCAGAAAAAAAAAACCCAGTAACATAACCTACCATCCACCACACCTAACCCGCGCCGAGCGCACCGCCCTCCGCAAACAACAAGGCCTCACAATCTGGCTAACCGGCCTCTCCGCTTCCGGCAAATCCACCATCGCCGTCGAGCTCGAGCACCAGCTCCTAACCCGCTACAACGTCGCCGCCTACCGACTCGACGGCGACAACATCCGCTTCGGCCTCAACAAGGACTTGGGCTTCAGCGAAGCAGACCGCAACGAGAACATCCGCCGCATCGCGGAGGTCGCGAAACTGTTCGCCGACAGCAATACCATCGCTATCACCTCGTTTATCTCGCCGTATCGCAAGGATCGGGAGACCGCGCGCCAGCTGCATGCGGCGGCGGTACATGGGGAGGAAGCGGGCCAGGGTTCCGGTTTGCCCTTCGTAGAGGTCTATATTGATGTTCCCGTTGAGGTGGCGGAGCAAAGGGATCCGAAGGGGTTGTATAAGAAGGCGCGGGAAGGGATAATCAAGGAGTTTACGGGGATTAGTGCCCCGTATGAGGCGCCGGAGAAGCCTGAGATTCATATCCGGAGCCATGAGGTTGGGATCAAGGAGGCGGTTGTGTTGATTATCGATTATTTGGAGGCGAAGGGGTATTTGCCCGAACAAGCCGTGCAAAATTAGGGTTATTATTGCTCTCGTCTTTTTTTTTTTGGTTTCCTTAGATTTTTTGCTAGATTGTCCTTTTTTTCGGGTTTACGGTATGGGTGACATGCAATGCATAGAGTTGACGTGGAAAATTAGATACCAACTATAGAGAATCATGAATTTTTCATGTGGTGAATGATATGACTGGATACTGTATAAGAGAAAAAAGGAGCAACCAACTTCATAAAATCAGATGTGAGAATCTTTCATGAAGAGACACATCTGCTCGCGAACAATACTAACGAGAGCAAATCTGCAGCTATCCTAGCACGGAGAGCAAAAATATCCAAAGAGCAACTCGAGTGAAAAATCAATGAAAAATGGCCTGACTCAAAGCGCTTTCAAGATAACATTAGATGGCTGTATGTGAGCAGAAACAGAATGAAGCTCAGGTTGGAAAGGTATTAGTTGAACACTCTGATAAATATGAGTTTCGCATCTCCCATATAACTATGGCAAAAAATTAAGAAAGGGAAAACGGGAGTGCGAAGGCACATTGTGAAAATATAGTAGATGTTAACAAAACAGGAAACAAATCGCATGCGATATATAAGGGAGGCCAGCAACACAGAGTATCATTCGTCCTCTTCTCTTCTCAATCATACGGTTAAGATTCACAAAAGAAAAGAAAAAATGGAAAAGAAAAGAAAAGAACAGAAAAGAAGTAGAGAGAGGGATGCTGCCCTCCGGGGGTTCATTCAAATTCCATCTCGTAATATACATAGGCAGTATACTCGCCTGTTCCGCTCTCGCCCGCACCACTGACATGCTGCATGTCCATGGGATCATCCTTTCGGACACGACCTTTCTTATCACGTCCGAAGGCGTTGCCCGCTAGGTATGAATAAGAGTCATCAAGAAGGCTCTTTACTTTTCGTGCTTGTTTGTTTGTGGTCTGGTGGATTTTTTGATTTTGATTATTTTTTTGTCTTTGTTAGCATTCCATGCGTATAATCTCCGCGGGGTGCGGAAGGGAGAAGAACGCGGGTAAAAAAAGAATATTGGTTGCAATCGGAAGGTTAAAGGGAGGCAAAAAAGTTGCATGAAAGAAGTTCCAGGAAAATGGTTCCAGGAATTGGCCACAAAGGGAGAGAGGAAAAGTGGCCAGCAGCGCGCATTGAGCAGGGAAGGAGGGTGCAGAATAAAAAGAGAAAGGGCAACCAACCTTTATCAACGCACAGACAAAGTCCAGCGGCAGCCCGTATCTCAACACTGTCTCCACAAACACCCTCAGAACAAGCGCATGCACCCATACCATGACTGCCTCGCTCCACCCTGTCCTCGCAAGCCGCAGCGTCTCCCCCCAAAGCCTCCGCGCATCTTCACTGGCCTGGTCTAGATCTCTCCGCTCCTTCTCCTCGTCGCCCACCACATACTTGTAATCTCTGGGTGTCCATCTCTGCGCCCGGCACCTATGGATGAATTCAGCACTATGCTTTTTGAACGTCGTGACAGCGTAGAGGGTAGATTCGTCATCTGAGGCAACAAAGGTTGACGAGCGCGGGACGACCATGGGCGAAATGGTTTCGTATGTTCGTAGGAATTCCTTTGTGCTTCGTGAGGGGACGGCGATTAGATGGGTTTCGAGGTATTCGGAGTCTTGGACAAGGAGGCGGGGATCGACGACGGATGCGAGTGATTTGGTGGACAATGTGCCCCTAGTAGCAGAGTGTCAGGATACAGTTGGGTAAAGTGTGCAGTCTACTCTAAGGTAGATTTTTATTCATACGTTTGTTTCCGTTGTAGCGCAGCCAGGGTTGTTTTGCCTTGGTTATATTGTGAAAACTTGGCTCGAACGTCATGGTCGATGCTTGCAGCTTCCTACGCATGGGGGAGTAAGTCTTCATCCGTAAGAAAACGGTTCGAAAGGTAATCAAGCAAAAAGTCGATAATTTCCATACCTTCTGCAGCAAATCAATCAATTCCGCCAATGACTTGTCCGCCCGGTATTTGACCTTGTTCCATTGAAACGTCCTTAGATACTGCTCAACGGGTTCTAGTAAATGAAAATAGACAAGTCAGGTAAGCCACGGGACAAGAAGCGGGAAACAAAAGAAGCTGGTGGGGGGGAAAAAGAAATATCCACCACCATACTATCATTAACCGTCTTCATATTCGAAATCCGCTCCTCATCACCCTCGAGCACATTCTTCAAAGCCTCTCCTACCTTGCCCACCACTCCCTGGCACAGTGCTTCCAACCTCGCCAGCTCATCCGCCTGCTGCACCAACGCATCTAGAGTCCCGATTTTAAACTCCGGAATCGCAAAGGGGATCACTGTGCCGTTATCTGAGGTGACGGTCTTGCTGATAACTTCGAGGGCATCATCGCGATGGTGGGAGGGGGTGATGGAGCTAGGGAGGGAGAGGAGGATGTATTTGGGTTCCTTGGACATTATCTATATATAGAGAAATCCGTAGCCGCGCTTTTTGGGGTTTTCTAGGAGGCGGGCATGGGATGTAGGGTTCCAAAATTGGTAGGTTGTTTTCCTTTTCGTCCTTGGTGGGCGGAGTTGTAGTTATCCGATCCATGCTATCGGCATAGATGTTCCTGGCGTTGGCTGAAGCTGTTTGGTTGAGGGGCGGTCAGTGGTCAGCGTGTGGACCAATCAAGTTGCAAGGCGGTCAGGTGCCGCATCGTCAACGTCTTCCACATAATCAGTGAGAGATCTATATGAGCCTACAGCGGGAATAATTTGTACCACTTGAATACGTTGTGAGAAAGCTCTAAATAATTTTATCTTTGATGATGCATATTTCAAACTATTGTATAACATGTAAATTACTCCTAGTTTCTCCTTAAATGTAGCGTTCTGTGTAAATAAACCGCAAAAGGACCACCAGTCGTGCTCCTTTTTGGGGAATAGCCTCCTTTTCCAAAAGACGGGAGAAAAAATGGAAAAGAGAAACTTGCAATACGAAAACAAACAAATAATACGCATGCCTGTATCTAAACCCAAAAAACGGTGGAAGTCAAAACACAGGGGGAAGTAGAAAAAGTAACGATAAAGCAGTAGTCTAATACACATCAGCGCCCATCTTTCAGGGGTGAAAACAAAGCAACGAAAAACGCGGCAGCTAGATGTAACTGGGATCTTTGCAAAGCCGGAATATATCAAGACCGACAAATCGGCAAAATCTATCAGTACGGTGGAAATGTATGAAAGGAGCAACCATCAGTGTTTATGTCGATTTATAAAGTCGTGGAAGAGACTATACTACTAGGTTAGTAAAATGACCCAAGACAAGCAGTTAAGACGAAAAAAAAGTTGAAGAAGGGAGAGGGAACCGAAACAAGAAATAAACAGGACCACATACAGCAGCATTCTTCGGCTCAATAAACAACGCCTTTGCCTCAGCCACGACGACAGGATCCCGCCCTTCATCAGGCAGCGTCTCAATCCTGCCCTCAACCCATGCCTTACGCCCTTCAACCTTCACTGTCTCAGCGCGGACAACGAAAAACGACTCCGCCGGCGCCGGGCTGCGGTAGTCAATGTTCAAATTCGCGGTGACGCCAATGCCATTGGGCAGAGCGGGGAAACAACACCTGGCAAGAGATTCGTCGAGAATGGTAGCAAGCAGTCCGCCATGGACAATGCCCGGGTGGCCAGAGATGTCCGAACCCAGATATAGGATGGAGACGAGGCTTTTCCCGCCCGCCTCCGTCCAGGCGTAAGGGGGTACAGCGATTTTGTTGACGCCGGACAGCGTTCCCGCGGTGAGGTTGTGGGCGCGCAATTCAGCAGGAATCTTGAGGTGGGGTCGCGACTCGGCGAAGCGCTCGTTCGTTCGCAGGGAGTGGGCTAGAGGGTGGTTGTGGATGAAGTCATCGATATCCTGCAGGACATCGTCGGGGGCAATATAGACCGACTCCTCGTCGGTGCGGAGTTGGGTAGCGATCTGGACCATGTTGGATACGCCGGGGCTAAGTGATATTCCGACAGTGAAGGAGAATATGGCGATTGCGGTGAAGCCTAGGAGACGGCGGAATATTGAGGGCTTTTTGAATGAAGGAGGGAAAGGAAAAGGAGGGTGCGGCGGCTGGGGAGAAGGTGGGTGGGTTGTCTGGACTATATATATATGCATCCGCAGACAGCGTCAGTTTATAGTTTATTTACTGAATTGATTGGGTTGAATATATTTCCTTGGTGAAAAACAAATGGGATGAGGTCAATGGACGGAAATAGAAGGTTTACATTATTAATTTTGACATACCTGAATACGGTCTATACGATGGCGGACAGGGCTGCCGGGCTACAAACAACGAGCGAAACAAGGAAGCCCCAGAAGAAGAGGAAGAAGAAGAAGAAGAAGAAGAAGAAGAAAAAGCAGAAGCAGAAGGAGGGACAGGGAAGGAGATGCGCTGCTTTGACGGAGAGATAAGGAAAATGAGGTTGCCTGAAGAAAAAACAGGACGAGAGCGGGACGGAACCATGGCTGAGAACATAAACAGGTGAAGGGTTCCCCAGTGGGCGGCGGGGCAAGGACCAGGCTTTTCCTTTCAGCGCCCTATTCGATATAGCTGGGCTCAACGAGCTGAATAATGAAAACAATCCAGGCGGTCCGGATGTAGCAGCGCGGGCGGCAAGCGGCGAGCCTAAACGCAAGTGGGATAGGGAAGAAAGGCAGACAAGGGCCCGTTCTGACTGTCAACAGTTCCACTGTTCAGGATGTGGCGCGGTCGGTGTAATTCAACAGATCGC
Organism: Blastomyces emzantsi; assembly: GCA_003206725.1. Classification (NCBI taxonomy): domain Eukaryota; kingdom Fungi; phylum Ascomycota; class Eurotiomycetes; order Onygenales; family Ajellomycetaceae; genus Blastomyces; species Blastomyces emzantsi. Next base: position 10,545 of record QGQJ01001496.1, read on the forward strand.
GCGGACTTCAAGCGCCAGGCTCCGGTGGTTTTGCAGCGGCGGCGAACAGGGTTCAAAGTTTCGAAACTCGCCCTGAATGAAGCCTCTTCTAAAGTTATCGCGGCCAACCACCCGTGGACGATCCCAGGAACCGCCGATTTTGTTGGGAGCAGTTTGCTGTGCCGAGGTCCAATTTTTCGCGGCGGCCAGAAACTCCGCCGGAGAAGGCTCGGAGCTACAACACGCCGTTCTTGGCATATCAAAAACACCGAGGAGGGAGCGATAATATGGAAAGGGGTAGAGGAGATTCTTCATTCCTGGTTTTATTATTAAACTGTTTTCACTGGGCGAATGTACGATATACGATAAATGAAACGCAATGCTGTCCGAAATAGCGTACATATTAGTTCGGCAAGGTAGTTATATTTTTGGTGTTACTTACGTATCTATATTCACAGCAGGGATGTCCAGCTGCTCTCTGCGCGCCCTGCCGGAAACAGCTGATATAGCGGAACAGATCCATAGACAACCAGGTCTCTCCTCCTTTTCTTCTTCTTCTTCTTCTTTGTTAGCTGCTACTGCTACCTTAACCATTATCTAGATGGTGAACGGAATAGTAAACATTAGTCACGACTAGGTTTCTTTGTAACTAAGTTTATATCTTTCTTCCGTAAGCCCCTCCCTGTACCCTGTATGCCAATGAACGCCGGGGATCTTGCACAGCAGAATCAAGCAGCCCTGCAGACAATATATACAGTACATAAGGGAAAATCAAAACGACATTAGGTATCAAATTTTTAAAATAGCAAGCAACTGCAAAATTGAGAGGGGGTTATTTAAAAAATGAACAACGAACGAAAAATGAAAAGAAAAAAGAAAAAAGAAAACGAGGAACGTGGGACTCGAACCCACAATCTTAGCTTAGCTTGGTCCCGGATTTTCCTCTTTTGACAAGGGGAAAACCATTGTCCAATCATAGGAGAGCTACGCATTACCCTTCTGCCAGTCCCTCAAGGCTTGGCTTTACCCGCTACGCCACTAGGGCTGGGTAAGAGTTGGCGGGACTGACGCCTCGCGAACTACAAAGGGTTAGGTACATGGTGTAGCCCTCAATCCTCCCCGACACAGCTATCATATACTGCCAACCACCAACTCCAATACAAACTAAACGCCTAAGTAAGAAAATTATCATGGTATAGTAAGTAATCTATCATTTTTACTCTGATGTGCTGTCTTATTTATATATAAATTATGTATATACGTTGGTCTATATGCTATATATCATACGCATCTCGCTTGTTCTGCTGAACATTCAAGCCCTTCAAAAGCAAGTGCCAGGTACAAGGGCAGAAATCAGAAACAAAATGAATAAATAGAATAAAAAGCATACGTAAATCGTTTGCACAAGATCCAAAACGTGTGCATCTATACCAAATCATGAAAAATAAAAAACAATAGGGGAATATATCAAGTATATGTATAAAGAAAGAAAGAAACAAGTGAGAAATGAGGAAGGTTATAAATATATAAAAACGGGCGCGACTACATTGTACTTAACCTCCCCTTTCTAGACTAGCATTTGGAAACCCGGTAATTCCGTAGATTAGCGACTGAGGCTGATAACTTTCTTTGCCGCTTCCTCGAACGAGTCGAATGCATGCAACGGCAGTCCGCTGTCGGCAATCTAAATTTATCCACGAAAAAAAGTCCCGCTGGTTAGTACTGGTTTACATCCACCATAAATACTAGCACGAGAAAGAAGGAAATGGTAAATGGAAAAAAAAAAAAAAATGGGGCCTGTGACACACCATTTTCTGCCCAAGTTCCTCATTAGTGCCACGTAGGCGAACGACGACAGGCACTTTCATATCCAGGTCGCGGAAGGCCATTATGATTCCGTTGGCGATCATGTCGCCGAGCGTCAGGCCGCCGAAAATGTTGACGAAGATGGTTTTCACGCGCGGATCGGAGAGGATGATGCGGAATGACGACTTTACGGTCTCGGACGTTGCTTTCCCGCCCGTGTCGAGGAAGTTGGCGCAGTGGCCACCGTGATGGGTCAGGGCATCGACTGTGTTCATGGCGAGGCCGGCACCGTTAACTATAAAACAGGCAAGGGGTTAGAATTTTTTTTTTTTTTTTCATTTTGACTTTTCTTGCGTTCTAGGTCGGTAGGTTATAGGGAGAAAGTGGGGGGTTAGCCTTACCAAGTGTACCGATGCTTCCTTCCCCAGCAAGTCTGTGATCGCTGTTGTTAGTGGTTTATTCCGACAAAGATATTTGCGGGTTCAGAGGGCTTGTACATACTTGACATATACAATACCCTCATTCTCAGCTTCGACTTCCTCGGAAACCTCTTCCGCTTTGTTTCGTAGCTTATGGATATCTTCCTGTCTCTTGGAACTTTTGTATGCGGCATCATCGAAGCCGAACCGGGCTCCATTAACTTGGAAACTACCATCACTTCCCACGGAGACCTTTGTTTCCAGCACAAAAGCCTCCTTGCTCATAAAAATATCAAGCAGATTTTGTGCGAGCTTCGCAAGAGGCTCAAGAGACGACTCTCCAAGGTTGAGATGGCTTGCGACCGCTCGGATACTAGCCTGGTCGGGAGTGAATTGCGTGCAACCATATGCAAAAGGGAATTTTCTAGAAAGAGAGACCTGGGTTGCCGGATTAGTGGTCGGAGAAGCCAAAATACACGGTGAGCGTGAGTTCCGGTCTATCGAAATTCCAAATAAGAAATCAGAACCTTCATTCGACTCGCCAATCGCAACACCTTTTTCTTTTAATAAATCGAATGACTGAAATTGCTTAAGGTAAAGGCTTCTACGTTGTGACATCATATGTTGCCTTTGAATGGTCGGTCGACGTAAAGTGTGGAACCCCCTTTGCTGTCCTGCAACAGCGGCGGAAGCGGTCTATATCTTACTGTCAGTGAGATCAATTATGCATGACTAATCCTTCAGACGTGGTCAGGTACCTGAATTACAGGCCGTCCGCCCATGTTGCTTAACAACATTTTCATTCCCTCCCCAAAATTCTCTGGGTGGTTTACCATGACGGCGCCGGCATCTCGTAGCGCTCTGATCTTAGTCTGTGGATCAGGGTCTCCCGGCGCGGCCCAAGCACCTGCATGACCCATGACTCGGCCGGGAGGCGCATGAATTCCGCCAACCACGGCCATAATAGGTCTGGATGCTCATTATTTATTAGTAAAGGTAACATTTTCACAGGAGGCAGGCGTGGGTTTCCATACTTAGGGTCTACAGTGCGTCTGTGGTAGTCTAGAATCCACTCTGCAGCAGCCATTTCAGCTGCTCCTCCAATTTCACCAACAATGATGATACCATGCGTGTCCTCGTCATGCTCTAAAATCTTCAGCGCATCAACGAAGTCGGTACCAGCTAGAACATCGCCTCCAACGCTTATGCAAAGGCTCTGACCCAGTCCAGCCCGTGTCGTTGATGCAACGGTTTCATAACCAAGGGTACCGGACTTGGCAACAATCCCGATATTACCGGGCGAGAAACATGGAAGAGGTTGGAATCCGATTCGACATTTACCAATAGCGGAAATGATACCAGGACAGTTGGCACCAACCAGGCGGGATTTCGATTGCGTTTGAAGCATTGCATGTACCTAGTGGTGCCCCGTCAGAAAATCCGAAAATTAAATGGGTAAAGGGGCCGGGTAATTCCCACTCGAAGCATATCATGGACGGGAACATGCTCTGCTACCGCCACGATGAGAGGAATCTCTGCCGCGATGGCCTCTTCGATGGCCTGGGCCGTTTGTGGCCCTGGCACGTAGATGGCAGTTGCATCTGGTTTTGTTTTTTCTTGTGCCTAATATGGGTTATGCGAATCAGTGGCATTTCGCGTGCAACAAAATTTCAACTTGGAATAAACACATACCACTTTTACTGATGGAAAGACAGGCAGTCCGAGGTGTTCACCTTCTACTCCTGGCTTTACACCGCCAACAATCTTGGTGCCCCATGCCAAAGACTCTTTCACATTCGTGGTCGCCTGCAGCGCACTTTAGCCGCCGCAATCTCAAGAAAAGCCATTATTGGAAATAGAAATTACCTGTCTGCCTATTACTCAAAATATTAGCTACTGTCTATGTAAAAAACACATAGGCTAGAGCTCAATATAAAATAGAATAGCGCCCAAATTTTTACAACCAAAGGCAAAGGGTATATATACAACGTCGAACGTACCTGTAAATCCCTGGAAAAGGACCCGGGTATGTGCTCCAATTTTCAGATTAGGAAGAGTATCAGCATAGCTCCCATTCCGTAACGATGTTGAGAATCGGGAATTTAAACATTGGCCAATTCGAGCAATAGACCGTAGATGAAGGCGGCGAGATGCCAGAGAAGGAGGTATGGGGTTGAGATGCATGGCTGATAAGCCGAGGTTCGCCAACATTCCACGGTTTGTCACTGGATGCGCTGCAGGAACATCAAAGTTCGAAAATCCGGGGCTTCTTTTGCGACAGGAGGAGGAATGAACAATAAAAACAGATCGATTTCCGGTGGTTGCAACCCAAGAGGAAAACGAAAAAAGAGAGGAGACTCTATTTATTCGGGAAAGGTGAATTTATCAAAAGCGAGAGCGACAGAACTTAACAAACCGGGGGAACGAAGGTATGATAATGTACTCCGTAAGGTATGATAAATTATCAGATGCATATATATGCAAGTGGAGGCCGCTTCTCCACACAAGTTGACAAGCGAACGCATGCTAGGACCGCACCTCACCGTGATTTGTGTGAGGAGGAGGCCTAACTCCGAGTGGATAGTTCGTCAGATGTCCGTGGCTGATGAGGGGGGGAAAGCTTCCTCGTTAGCCGATGCTCGGGAATGGTGGGTTCACGTCATAGCTGCGATTTCGGTGTAAAAACTGTCGAGAATATCAAAAAGCAGGCCTGCAGCAAAGAGCAAATAATGAATAAATGTGAAATAGTAAAACAATAAGTGTTGCCCGATGATTTTACGAAGTTCAAAAGTTCCAGCCAGGCTTGCGTTGAACCCGATAGCACAAACCAAAAATCTTTGATCGTTCACTCGTTCTAAAACGAGGTTTATGTTGCTCGCCGTCAGCTTCGCACCACCTGTACGCTTTGCTATCCTTGTTGCTGAGAATGCCGAGTTGTTTGCCCATGGCAAAATTGAATTTGCTCGGTGGCAAAGGCTGTTGGAGCTCGACCTTCCCACGCTATTTTAATAGCCTCGGGATTGAGCCGAAGCCATCTATATACCTCGAGTCCCTGGCCCATTACCGGGGGGGGTCCAGTTTTGGGTCAGGAGAACGGACACCGGCCGTAAACAAGCAATTCCTAAGCAAAAAGGGAAATGAATGGCCATGTACCCAGCTGTGTTCGTAATTTTTGAGACAAACAACGAAAGACGACATGAGCTCAGAATACGTTGGTTGGCGATATGCGCCGAGACTAAGCTTGAGGTTTCCTGAGACCCGCCCGGAGGACACCCGACTTGTGCGCGACCATGAAGAACCCAGGGAATTCGTGGGTCTTTCATAAGGAACAGGCGGAGTCTCCGTTTCTTATGTATCTGCCCTGCCGTCTCTCTCTTTTCTGCGACTCGAATGATATCTGGACAGAACGGAACAGAACATCCACCCTCCAGGGCTCTTGCTCATTGCTTATCTAAACATGTTCGACAACCTTAAAAGGCTAGCTTACACGTGATCTTTCCCACGTGGTTGGAGTCTTGGCATGTCATTACATAATGGGCCGAAAGTGTGGGGAAGCAAACCAGCGGGGAGCGGCGAATGTTCACACAGACCTACATACATGTGGATACACAGGTTGATATGGGTGAGGCCGGTCAGTACTGCTTACAATGGCTGAATACCATTCTAAAGGCATGTACTACACTCACAAGTCAAAACCCGAAAGGCAGCTCACTGCTTTTTTTACACTAAAATTTGGAAACATTCTAACGAACAATATGCAAAACAGAAAGAAAAGAAGCAGATGCCAAACCCCTCCACGCCTCCTTAAAAAACCTCTCCATAAACACCGCCCCAACCACCACCACTAAGAAAAAGCCATCCAGGAAAAAATCCTCTCCCGTCGCAGAATCATGGGAAGACGAGCCCCTCTCCTCATCATCCTCAGATGAAAATGAAGACGGCATAACCCCTCCGGCCTCCGCAACTCTAAGATCCCCAATCACCACAACCACAACCACCACCACCTCCTCAACCGGCAACAGCACCCCTTCCTCCCAATTACAGACCGGTACCCATGCTCCCCCTCCAACCCCCATCTCCCCGCAAAACAGCTCCCTACCTCGCTGGGTCCCCGACCTTCCGTCCGCCACTCACAATATCCCTCCCGCGCACCATGCCGCTTCCACCCCCTCTCCACCCTCCGGCATGGAAAGGAGGCCAGAAAAACAGACTGCCGTCGCGAGCCGTATGATCGCCGGTGCACTGGGGATACGTGCTCCGAAACGCACGGAGGAGCAGAGGGCGTATGATCGGGCCATGAGAGAGAAGGAGGCGAAACGGAGGGAAAAGGAGAGGGAGCTGGCGAGTATGAGACGGAAGGAAGAGGAGAAGGCGAAGGTGGCGGTTTGGGAGGAGTAATCTGGAAGGATTTATATACATATATATACGTGTATGTTTTTAGTTTTTATTTCGGGATCCTGGCTTTTGTGTCTCATAATCTTTTGTTGCCATGCTGTGGGTGGAGTTTAATCTTTGGATATGGTTTTTTTGATATATAATTGGGTACATATATCACATCTGTCTTGGTGGTCTTTGTCATGGTTTACTACGGCAATGACTGTTAATCTAATTAACTCTCACGATTTATTCTGACATTACCAACATTACCAACCCGTCCCTAATTTTTGTATCTGTTCGTATAAATTTATCTTGTGTTTACGGGAAAGCTCTGTTAATAGCCGTTTTTTTTTAAATGCTTCATTAAACATGGTTCTCCTAATGTATGGCATGGGCACCAAGGCTGTCTGCATCTTAACCTGGCCACAAAAGTAGTTTGAATTAACATGTTAAAAACAAACAGAGGCATAAAATAATTCAGCCTCCCCCCCGTTCTCTCTCCTAAACTGGGTGTTTCTATTCATACCCCAAATATATGTACCGGTATCGGTTTATATCCCTCATCACATCACTGGTTACATCCCCTTTAAATTCCATGAGAAAATCCTAAATATTTCCATCCCTAGATCGAAGATCCTTCCTCCATTCCAGTTCGAATACGACGTGACCGGCCGGGTCTCGCAGAAAAGAAACTTAATTAGAAAGCGCTAAATCACAAAAACAGGCGCAGAGGAGTAGAGCAGGGAAGGGTGGGCGCCAGCAGCACGTTCAGACACAGTTCAGGCCACAGAAATGGGACAGATGTGTGAAAGTTTAGGTATAGAGCATGTCTCTCGCAGCACCTGTTTTCTCCCTACAACTGGGCCTCCTATTTTTTTTTTTTTTTTTNNGGGGCCCCCTTTTTTTTTTTTTTTTTTTTTTTTTTTTCCCTCGTTTTGGGTCGCAACACAAACGCCAAAAAAGGAGAGAGCGCAGAGAGGGCAGGCGGAGGTTGATTGCGCGAAATAAAACCCTCTAACCAAGAACAGAGCAAAGTGCCTTCGAGAAAACATGAGAAGACGGGGCAACAAGTGGTGAATAACGTCGGTGAGGAATAACACAGTCGTTACACAAAGCATGGGCCCAGCTAACGTTTGGCACCTGCAGAGAAGTATATCTTGCATCCACAATATTTTGCCCACGAAGTTAAGACATTTTTCAGTCGTACGTACGGCGGCTGAATTCAGGTACAGGTAACATAAAAAATCACGAGAGTATGTAGAAAAAACTTTCATAGAAAATGACGACATGCGAGAGAAGGACAGGCATATGGCTCGTCAACGGGCTTTTGGTAATAAAAAACCGGATAAAAAAAACGATCAGTTACAGGAAATGGCCTTCTAAGAGCCATTCCAGGGGTTTTGGGTTTAGATTAGGATATGTCATGAAAAAAGGGAAAAAGAACTGTGAGAGAGGGTAAACAAGTAGTTAGTTATCAGGCACTTGTGTTTTGCTCTAATTCTGTTTAGGGCGCAAAGGGCTGTGCATTTATCTGTCTACTCACTTCGTTGCATCGGATAGATGGGTAGATAAGTCCATTTAGCCACCAACTTGTTCTTGGTGTACCTCTAGCGTATCGCCATCGGCCATATCGAGCTGCAGATAAATTCAATTAGCAACTGGTAACCGGGAAAAAAAGAAATGTTCCAAAACTTCGCTGGGGTAAATGCGCCAACCCATGCATAGGGTTGTCTGTATATGAGAAACTCACAGTATCTGGCGTGTCATCCTGTCTGACCCTAGTCCCGTCGAACAAAAAGCGCACTGTCGACAGATCTTTGCCTTGTCGCGTACAGAAGGCTTCCATAAGTTTTTTGAGTTGTGTTGTACGCTTGATCTTAAAAAAAACTTCATTGTTGTTGTCCGTCACTTTAATATTGAGGTGTTCTGTTGGAGGGGGAGCCGTTGCGGCCTGGTTTTCTTGTGGTGGCTGATCCATGGCTTCGTATTCAGGAGATTGCGTTAAAAGAGTGGCAGGCTGGACTTGATATCTCAGTTGCACCTGTGAAGAGACCAATACATTAGTTATTCCGCAAACCAGAGGCGTGCAGGATAGCAGTGACAATCAAAAGAAACCACTTACAGAAGGTCCGCGGAGGCGTTGGAGTGGGTGGTGTTGTTGCTAGGCGGGCTAGACTTAGTGAGCCTGTGGGGAATAGGTGTGAGGGGGGAAGTTGTAGGTTTAGTACAATGGATATCGCAAAATATATGGAATATTCCAGAGGTGCACAAATTAGTAGCGGAAATCAAAAAAAAAAAAAGAAAAGAAAAACTTATGAAGGATGGATCCCGGGAGGCGTGAGTTCGCGCTGGTGTGTTGTAGCTTCAGCAGAGTGAGAAGGTGAGAATGGGATGAGATGAGAGGTGATAGAAATGCGCGGCTGCCCCTCGGCGACCGGGAAAATCTATTTTGCCGCCCGGATCCTGGCCTGGGCTGTATCAGTCAACCCCCCAGCGCCTAACAAGCGCAACAATTGGACGTGAGATACGGAGTAGTTAATATACCAATCTGCGCAGCTCAAGACTCCAGCTTCAAGTGGAACGACGGCGTTGTTCGGATTCATCAGCGAGGCTACTAAGATGGTCAGAGAAGCCCGCTATTTTCAAGTATTGATTTTCATGGTTTTTGAAAGGATGCGGGCTGATATCACGGTTAGGGACTGAAAGCGGACATTGCATACGATCCACCTTGCCACCCAAGAGCAGTATGTAGAATTGTTCAGTTGTGGCAAAATGCCTTTCATTGCTTATCTGTTGGTTATGCTAACTATTATGTTCCTAACAAGTGTGCGATCCAAGGTAGAAACGTTTCCTCCCCACACCACAGAAATCATACTAGCTCGCGGAATTGACTAAACTGTTGATAGCATGTCTCACCAGGAACTCATATAAAGAAGAACGATGTCAAAAACAGATAGACGCACTATACCAATGTTGCAGCGCATTTTATGAGGCACGGGGCGAAAACGCACGAACTCCAAGTTGTCCAAAACCCGAGCTTCTGAGATTGAAGATGAAACAACGAGAGCAGGCGAAGCAGGCGAAATGAAGAATTTTTGACGATGACTCCGGTGGAAATTAGAATAGAAGCAGTTTATATTGCTTAGCACGCGCAAAAGGACAGAGAAACTAAGCTTTCAGTCAGTTGAAAATAAGTAACTACTAAAATCTTGTAACAATCACTCTTCTAAGTCTTCATGCTTGCCAATAAATTGGATCCAACCAGAATATGTATAGGATTGTCGAATTCAATCTAAGACGCTCGTGAGCACGCAAGAGGACCCAAAGGACCTGAACAAACACCGAATGAGCTTCGTTGAAGAAGTTCGTCTGATCCGAGACTCTAATGAACGCCTATTGACATTAATTGAAGAAAAGAGAAATGGAAGAAAGTGCAGCCTTGCAGCAGAGTTTTTATGTGAAGTCGGAGAGTGGCTAGTCCCATTACGGACTAGCCATTTTCGCGTCTCGGTCGCTGAATGGAAAAAGGTTTATGAACGAAGGAAGCTAGCTACCCTTCAAGATACCTACTGCGTATTGTTATTTGTTTACCAGCACAATCGAGCTTCACGGTTGTTCTGCTGTCTACGCTCTATTGAAATCAGCGGTTTGTCAATGAGGCCATGTCGCCGTTGACTTATTCGTCCGGATTCCCTCTGGGACAGCACAACGGATTCGCTACTGTGAGTACTGTGTGTGTCCTTGCGACCCCATGTTGATGTTGGCTAACACACCCAGACCACCCAAGCTCCACCTAGCCGCCTCCATGATGTGGAGATAATAGAAATCGATGATGACGATGAAGAGGAAGAGGAAGAGGAAGAGGAGGCAGAAGAGGAATACAGCCTAGAAGATGAATTGGAAGATGAGGACGAGGAGGATGAGGATGAGGATGAAGAAGAGGACGACGAAGAAGACGGTGAAGAGGACGGTGAAGAGGACGAGGAAATGGCTGGGACTGATTCTATGGAAGAGAGAAGTTCTGATTTTGAAGAAAGCGATCAAGGTTTGTGTACTTCTTCAGTCAAGGACTTACAAAACACCGATGGATCCATGTATTCTGTGCTGATCTACGACAACTAGACGCCATAACAATTTCCTCTGGCCTAGCTTCCCCGGGCCTACTAACTACCTCCGATATACAACAAGTTCTCAACCCACTTCGAAACACAGCAGACCGCGTGACAAGCCAAATCGAAGCCTTTGCCCAGAGCTTAAACCAGTTCAAACAGCATGCTCGCGCGCGTCCAGGCGACCCAGAGACATTTCGTGAAGCTTGCAGATTGGTCCAGAAATATCAAAAGATTGCAGAAACAGCCGCGAAGGAGATTTCAAGGACCAATAATCTTCGAAAAGCAAAACAATCAGCAATTAATCGAGGTACGGGAGCTAGTCAAGGCCCCCATCGTGGGAAACTGGATGAGCAACTAAGACGTTGGCAGTTAGAAGCTGAAACCTGGGAGTTATTGTTTCAAATGCTCTCCATTGACAATCCTGAGTCACGCACCCGAGCACAAAGAGCTCAACAAACTGTCTTGCAATCGCTACACCGATACTCTTCCGACAAGGATGTTTGGGATAAGTTCCTCGAAGCAGACCACTTTGCATTAGAGAGCGTCGTTGTATTAAAATGGCTAGAGAAAACGGCAAGATCATCGCCCCAAGATATCGATGGGTTGATTTCGGAATTGGAAACCCAAGCTGAAAGAGGTCAAGGGCTGTGGGCCCATGGCTGGCTTTACACCAAAGAAGCAATCAAAGGCGCGAAACGACTACGATCGTGGCCACAGCCGCTAGAGCCTGATGACCCAGGGCTGACGATGTCACTGCTGAGTGTGGAGAAACAAGAGCCCCTTGTCACTCAGTTGGATCCCGACGCTGTAACCCGGCAACAACATGGACTTCAGAAACAAGATCAGTTCCATGAACAAGCGGCTTGGTTAACATGTTGGAAAATGCTGAGGCAGGGCCAAAGCTGGAAAAAGATTCAAGAGTGGTCTCATGAACGATTGGAGAACTGGAGGGCGATCAGTGTTTGCGGCACCCCCGCCGAGGATGAAAACAATGCTGCCGATTCTGGTCTCACTCGATTGATGAGCTGCCGATCCCAGGAGGCATGGAGAAGCGCGTGTCTAGCCCTTGCCAACAATCCTGTAACTAGCAATTTTGAGAAGGCTGTCTACGCGCTTATCTGTGGTGAAGCTGAGCCAGCTTACGCTATTTGCCAAGGTTGGGGTGACTACATATATGTATTTTTCAATCGCTCAATCCTCGCACGGTACAGAGAATTCTGCAACCAATTTCATCGGAAATTGAGTTTCTCTCCCACAACAGATATGGCTTTATCCCTTGAACCTCCAGCGTACGATAGCATTCTTACCTTCCTGGATAATGTTAGGCGAAACGACAAAACTGCCGTTGAGGCTAGGAACCCATACCGCACTATCCAAGCAGCCATCCTGAGCAAAAACTACAGCTCATTCTTTTTCCACCAAGCGAACGCTGTCTCAAAGGCTGCTAGCCTATCCAACAAAGCAACTCTCGTTCCGAAAACTGTCATCGCAAATGTTGATGATGCTTCCCTGATTGCAGCTCGAGATGAGGATGCTATCCGTATCATCAGCCACTTGTTTCTCGTTTTACAATCCCTTGGATATATCCGTTCTGACTCGCATTTTGTTCAAACTGCATCAGTTAATGTTATTGGCTACATCAACCTCCTTCGCAAAGCGGGCAAACTCGAGGTCATCCCGCTCTATGCGTCGCTACTTCCAGAGAATACAACACATACAGTACTTGGAAACGTGTTGATTGATATTGTTGAGCCTGAGGACCGGGAGAGGCAGGTAACGATAATGAGGAGGCTAAATATAAATCTTTCAGCCATCATCGAGTGCCAGTGGCAATTAGTAACTTCCCAAGCCGATGCAAAGGAAGATAAAACGACTACTATTCGATTAAAGAGGAGTGTTATTCATCAAGCAAAAGGCCCAGGCAGAATCGGACCTATAAAGAAAAACCTCATTGGCCGCCGCATTTCGCACGAAGACGAGTACCTGATCCGCTGTTTGGAATGGCACCGCTATGCGGATGATCAATTGCCAAACATCTGCCCGAGAGGTACACATTTATACAAAAGATTTATGGGTAAGACAACCCTATTTAAAGTCTCAATTTTCTAAAAATGGGATTCAATGCTAATGTAAATCGAATTAAAAACAGGTGCTGGGCGTCTTGCTGCAGCTCGCGAGCTTTTTAATCGTGTTCGCGTCGACATGGTTCCGGGCGATATCACGGGATTAGGCCACTCACCCATTGAAATTTTGGCAAATGGCTCCGAAAATGGATTCGATGAACCTACTAGCCCAATGAAATCAAGTCCGACGAAGAGCCCGATGAAATCAGGCTTCCAGAGACGACGCCCATTATCAAGAAATCTCAGAGCGGAGCTATATCTGCAATCGCATACGATGCGTGATTTGGAATACCTCATCGCGGCGTTCGATGCCTTGGAGACGTGGGCCGGACAGATGGACCAATATGAACAGTAAGGATCTCATGCCCTCCACAAACTCCCGTTTATCCGTTTTATATATTGTCCTTTTAACTTTCCCGCTCTATAGTCTCTCCGATAAGCAACAAGCGAAAGAGTTCCGGAAAACGTTACAGGCAACGATAGACACGATCACAGAACGTATCGAACCCCTTTGTGGCGAATGGCTATCTTACCCCTCAGATGGTAAGTCAAAATGAATTCGCATTTTTACTCCCAATTAATCTCATCATGTAACCTTAACTCGATATTAACCACCTTTTATCTTGGTAATATTTAGACATGGAAGCAACCGAGCTCGAATTCATCAAATCAACATATCTGCCCGAGGTCATCCTGGCATACCACAGCGCGCTTTTCTTCGCAGGCCATACGATTGGGCGCGAGGTCCTCACTCAGTGCATGATGCTTTCCTCCGTCATAGCCTCATCGCCATCACTCACGAACAGTTTTATTGCATCTGGGCGCATGTGCGAATTGGTAGATGCACTGGCACTGTCCAGCATCGCGATGATGAGTGCGAAGGAGTCGAAGTTGAAGAAGAAGTTGGAGGATGGGGCGTCGCTTGATATCTGGAAGATTAAACCGCAGCAGGATGGGGAAATAGTTTAGTTTATTGCAATGAGTAAATACAAGTTTGAAGACTGAACTGGGAAGCCTAGGGACGCTCGAGACTCTCCGTAGCAACTTCGAGTTTCTCGCATATCGTGTTCTTCACATCGCGCTAGTGGCGGTTGGGTTGGTTTTGATATGGTTTTCATTTTCGTCAGGTCCGGAAACAAGCTCTTGTAACGAACAGCTGTGCATATTCTACGCTTGAGATGGGGTCGTTGTACATGCACAAGCATTCTCACTCAGCAGTTCCGATGCAACCGTTTCATATAAACGATATCTACATGCACGCCTCCATCCACCCTTTTTGAAAAGAAATTATTTGCATTTCGTCTGACATCCTAAGCTTAACCTCTACCCCTCAATTGTTCTCACGCAGTCACTCAAAATGAAATCAAAAATCCCCAGCTAAACCCACTCACTCATTCATATTTCTCCATAAGCTTATTACCCAGAACCTTAGCCGGAAACTCCTCTTCCCCCAGCGCCGTCGTATGCGCCCATGGCTTCAAACCATTCTCTTGTCGAATGGTAGCCGCGAAGCAATCTGCCCATTTCAACCGGGGAAAAGCTGCATTTACATTTTCGATCGTAGATGGATGGACGAGGTCCTCGTATGAGCCAGTGTTGTCTATTTAAAAAAAAATGTGATTTTTAGGAGAATGTCAGTCAAGGGTGGTAGGGAGGGCTGAGTTTAGAAAAGGGTGGCGGTTAAAGACATCCCATCTCGCAGAGAGCAAACCAGCCCAAACCACCACCAAGAGATATAGGAGGGGGAAAAAATGTATATACGATACCGAAAATCGTCGCTAACTGCAGCAACTGTCCCACCGCCGTAATCTTCCCAACCTCACATAGATCCTGATGTCGAATAATCGCCTCCGCCACACTCTCCGCCTGCTCAACCGGCGCCACCACCAACCCCTTTTTCATTTCCCTATCCATTTCCCTTCCACCTCCACCACCACCACCACCTCCTCCTCCTCCCCCATCACCATCACCACGCTACGGCCTACGCTAAGCTCCCCGTACTGCAGCCTGCATCCCGTCCCCTCAAGGCTCTAAAGGTCCAGCGTCCACCATCCATCCAGTCACACCCAGAAAAAAACAAGGAGAGGAGAGGGAGGGCTAACCCGGAACCCGAAACGGGAACGGGAATTACTCTTTTTTTTTTTTTTTTTTAAAAAGGTTCTTTCTGGTATTAAATCCTCCACAAGGCTACAAGGCTACAAACAAACCAAGGCCCAACACCGATACGATACCACACCCCCACAACTCACTCGCACATTCCCCCCCCGCCGCCGGCTGGGAAGTAGAAAACTCTCACCATATAATTCGTGACAGCGAAACTGAGTAAAAATACCAAAACAAAAAAAAAAAACAAATGGTGTCCTTGAGCCACCACCACCACCACCACCACGACCCTGGCCGGGCCCCTACGCCCCCCAATGG
>QGQJ01000015.1:0-114993 GCA_003206725.1 Blastomyces emzantsi
CCCCCGGCCCGTTCAGTACAGGCGCCAGGCTCCAGCCTGCTTCCTGGCCTTCTTCAGGCGGCGCAGGCTCCTGATCGCGCGGACGAGCTTCTTGGCCTGACGCTTCTCGCAGGTCTCGATGACTGGCCGACCGGCGACCTTGACCATGAAGTGCCCGTCGGCCGCCTTTTCCTTGGTGACGTAGTGCATGGTCGGCCTCCTGTCGTTCGGGGCTCGGACGTCGAGCGGCCTGTCTCCGGGGTAAGTGCATGCGGCGACGAAGGGCGCGCGGACGCCCGGGGTGCTTGGAATCGGAGATGGACACGCGGGCGGGCGTCGCAACCCGGCTCCCGCCTTCGTGATCCTCACCGAAGCGGCGTCCGCCTCAACGACCTGACGCTCCCTGGGCCGCGATCTCCGCGGCCGCCCGGTCGAGATCCCGTTCGAAGCGAGGATCGCGGAACAGCACCTCCGCGATGACGGCCGCGGCGATCTTCCCGGCTTCGAGGTCTGACGGGAAATGGGTTCCGGCAATCATGCGGTTCTCCCCGTAGGAGGCCGCGAACGCGAACAGCGACTGGCGTTTCTCGGGCACGAGGCGCGACAACACCGTGGCCGCGAGATACCCGAACGTGGCGTGCCCACTCGGATAGGACGTGCTGTCGGAGCGATGGCCGAACGTGGCGAGGTCCGGCTTCACCTTATAGGGGCGCGGCCGGGCGATGGTGGCCTTGGCCGCCAGCACGGCGAGTTCGCCGTCTTGGAACACATGCTCGATCAGCGCTGCGGTGACCGGCATCGTCTCCGCCGTGAAGGCCGGGCCGAGCACACCGGTGAAGCGGTCGAGGGTGCACGGCAGGTTCGCGGTGATGCGGCGCTCGTCCTCGGGCGTGCGGGCACGGACGGCGGCTTCCACGGTCTGCAAGTCCACCTTGGCTGCTTCCAAACCGGCCTCGGGCGGGGGCGGTAGGACGCGCTGGAGCGCCATCGCCTCCGGGTCGATGTAGGTGCTGCGCAGCGTCCCGGCGGCGGCGGCAGGCAGGGCAAGGGACAGGACCACCGCCAGCGTCGCAGTGAATCGCTGGCAGCCCCTGACGAAGTTCCGATGTTTCACCGCCCCTCCTCACGCCGTGTCAGGTCGTACCGCCCGCAGTCACGTCGCCGGCCAGCTCCAAGGCTTTCCCGGGGGCGGTCTCCGGCAGCATCACCACGAGCACCCCGAGCGCGACCGCCGCGACGGCGGCGCACGCGAGATAGGCGGCATCGAACCCCGCCTGCTGGACCAAGGTTCCGGCGATCACGAACGATAGGGAAGCGCCCGCGCCCTGAACGGTCCCGATCAGGCCGTGGGCGGCGTTGTAGCGGCCGGTCCCGCGGGTGATGTCGGCCATCACCAAGGGCTTCACCGCACTGAGCAGGCCGGCGCCGACGCCGTCGAGGCACTGGACCGCGATCAGCCAATACGGGTCGCGCCAGACGAGATAAAGCAAGGCGCGCATGGGCAGCGCGGCGAAGCAGATCACGAGAAGAGGCTTACGGCCCCAATGTTCGGCCCGGCGGCCGACGATGAGCCCCATCGGCACCATAACCGCCTGCGCGCCGACGATGCAGACGGACACGATGACGGACGACCAGTCAGGGCGCGCTTGCCCGATCTCCTGAGCGACAAGGGTCAGCAGCGGCGCGTTAGCAAGATGGAAAAGACCCACGCAGGCGGCGAAGATCATGAGCGGCCGGCAGGTCAGCAGGGCTCGCCATCCGGCCGGGGCTTGTTCGCCTTCACCCTCGCCGCCACCGCGGGCTCGACGCGCGTCGATGGCACCTCGCGGGATCGAGTAGAGCGCCGCGGCCGAGACGATGGCGCAGGCCGGGACCAAGAGGAAGACCGCCCGGTCCGGGAACAGCCAACCGACGAGCCCGATTAGCACGGCGATGGCGACGTTCCCGGTCCGCTCCAGTGCGGCGTTGCGGCCGAAGCGCCGGGCGAGCCTGTCGGCCGGGAAAAGGCCGAGGGTCAGCGTTGCGATGGCCGGGCTCAGCATGCCCCCGACGGCGGCTAACACGCAGGAAGCCGCGAGCACGGGCCAGAACTGCGGGAAGAGCGCGACGAGGAGCGTGGCCAGCGAGAGCGCGACCAGGGCGCCGAGCAGGATGACTCGCTTGTCCCGCACTGCGTCGATGGCCGTCCCGATGGGTGTCTGAGCCACGATGCCGACGATGCCTGACACCGTGCTGACCAGTCCGACCGAGGCGTCGTCCCATCCGCGATGCACGTAGAGGTAGACGTTGAGGTAGGGCTTGATCGCCCCGTTCACGTCGATCAGCAGGAAGTTCAGGAGATCGAGAGGTCTGGAGATGGGCTTTCGCACCTGGGCGGCAGGCTGCCCGTCATCCTCGCCGCTGTCCTGCTCCACGTGGTCGGCCTCCCTTTCAAACTCACCTAGGGCGTCGCCGAACCAAACCGAATGAGGGAGCTATCCGCGGGCATGAACGATTTGCAGCCGTGCTCGACCCGGTGATCACGGACGGGGCGCTCGCCGTATGACCGCTCGGGGTGGGAAGCAGCTTGGCTGCTTTCGGTCGCAAGACGTTCTAAAGCGGACCTAGGATGAATCGCCGTCTCCGGATGGACGGTCCAACCCATCTCAGGGTCGAAGTTCGTTAAAGCCGGATGCCGTTTTCATCAGAGGCGATGCGACCGACGCGAAAGTGCGTTGCCTTGGGAGACAGAGTGATTCACGATCGCAAAGCCCCAATCACGCGACGTCTCGTGCTGGTCCGGCATGGCCAGAGCGTAGCCAACCGATCCGGTCTGTTCACGGGATTGCTGGACTCGCCCTTGACCGAGCAGGGTCGGATAGAAGCCGTGGCAGCCGGGCGGCGTTTGGCCGAGCGCAGCTGGCGCTTTTCCGATGCCTTCACCTCGACGCTGACGCGGGCCGTCGTGAGCGGCCGGCTTATCCTCGATACGCTCGGGCAACCCGGATTAATCCCTCAACGCTTCGCCGCGCTCGACGAGCGAGACTACGGCGACCTCAGCGGGCTCGACAAGACCGCCGCCGATGCGCGCTGGGGGGCGGAGCGGATCGAGACCTGGCGGCGCTCCTACGCCGAGGCGCCGCCGAACGGTGAGAGCCTGCGCGATACCGTCGCCCGCATCGTGCCATGCTACCTCCGATCCATCCTACCGGCGGTCATGGGCGGGGACGTGCTCGTCGTCGCCCACGGTAATTGCCTGCGGGCGCTCGTTATGGCGCTCGACGACCTCAGCCCGGCGGAGGTCGAGCAACTCGAACTCGCGACGGGCTCCGTCAGGATCTATGAGTTTGCTGCGGACACGACGATCGAGGCCCGCTGGATCGACGGTTGAATCCGCCTGTAGGCCCCCAAGAATGGGTCGCCTCACGCTTCGAAGGGATCCCCATTTGATCTAATTAAGTGATTGGAATTATCTAATCATTCCGTTGGAGTGAATGAAAGGGAAGTGGGATTCTCCGGCATCACATCGGAGCCACCCATGTCCGCCCCCAGACTTGTCTCCCACCCTCGATCGATGCGTGCCCTGGCCGGCACGAGAGCCATCCTTCCAGGACTGGGCCTCTGCGTGGCAGTTACCGCCGCAGCGGTCGGCTTCGAAGCCGTCGAGACGCACCTGTTCGGTCGCGCTTGGCTCGAAGCCCTGGTGCTGGCGATCCTCCTCGGGAGCGCGATCCGCACCGCCTGGACCCCGTCGCAGCGTTTCTTTCCCGGCATCGCCTTCGGGGCCAAGACCGTGCTGGAGATCGCGGTCGTAATGCTAGGCGCGTCGCTCAGCCTCGCGACGATCCTCGCCGCCGGCCCGGGCCTGCTCTTCGGCATCGCGGGCGTCGTCGTGGTCGCGATCCTGTCGAGCTACGGCATCGGCCGGGCGCTCGGACTGCATTCGCGCATGGCGATCCTCGTCGCCTGCGGCAACTCGATCTGCGGCAACTCGGCGATCGCCGCCACCGCCCCGGTGATCGGCGCCGACGGCGAGGACGTCGCCGCCTCCATCGCCTTCACCGCGGTGCTGGGCGTGCTGGTGGTGCTCGGCCTGCCGCTGCTGGTGCCGCTGCTCGGCCTGTCGCCGATGCAGTACGGCGTGCTCGCCGGCCTCACCGTCTACGCCGTGCCGCAGGTCCTCGCCGCCACCGCGCCGGTCGCGGCGCTCAGCGTCCAGGTCGGAACCCTGGTGAAGCTCGTCCGGGTGCTGATGCTCGGGCCGGTCGTTCTGATGCTCTCCCTCGGCGCGAGCCGGCTGCGCGAGGAGACCGACGAGGCCGCCCCCGGCGTCACAACCGGCGACCGCCCGGCCCCCGGCGGCCTCGCGATCCACCGCCTGGTGCCGTGGTTCATCCTCGCCTTCCTGGCGCTCGCGGGACTCCGCTCGGCCGGGCTGATCCCGCAAGTCGCGCTCGCGCCGATGTCGGAGACCGCCAACGTGCTGACCGTAGTCTCGATGGCGGCACTCGGCCTCGGGGTCGACGTGCGCAGCGTCGCCAAGGCCGGGGCGCGGGTGACCCTCGCTGTGGTCGCCTCGCTCCTTGCCCTCGGCGCCGTCAGCCTCGGCCTGATCCATGTGCTCGGCCTCGTCTGATCCACGCTATGGCATCGATCCGACCCCTTGATGGAAGAATTGCCGTGACACGTTCGTCCCAATCTTCATCCGAGGCAGTCGCGCAGGCGACGGGATGGTTGATGGGGCCGGGTCGCGAAGCGGTGGACGCGGCAGCCCTTCTCGATGGGTTCAGTGCGTGCCTCTCGGGGCTTGGCCTGCCGCTGGCCCGCGCCACCACCCACGCGCCGACCCTGCATCCGTCGTTCCGGTGGGTGATGCGCGTCTGGCATCCAGGAACGTCGAGCCTAGCCCTGCGTCGCCGCCACGGCATCGAGGGCACGCCGACCTTCCACGGCAACACCGTCGAGCACGTGGTCGAGACGCGGACCCCACTCCAATGCCGTCTCGACGGGGATGGGCCGCTGCCGTTTCCCGTGCTTGGCGAGCTTCGCAACGAGGGTCTGACCGACTACCTCATCGCGCCGCTGCATGCCGCGCGTGGACGCATGGGTGCCGCCTCCTGGGCCACGGCGAGACCGGGCGGCTTCACGCCGATCGAGATCGAGACGTTGCTAGCGCTGGTCGAGCCGTTCTCGCTGCTGTTCGAAATCAAGGCGCTCGACGACATGCTTGGCGCGGTCCTGAGCGCCTATGTCGGGCGCGACCCGGCGCGGCAAATCCTGGCCGGCACAGTGCGGCGCGGCGACGTACGCCTCATGCGGGCCGCGATGATGCTGACCGATCTGCGCGGGTTCGGTGAACTGTCCGACCGGCAAAGCCCCGACCATGTCGTGGCCGCCCTCAACCGGATGTTCGATGCCATCGTGCCGGCCGTCGAGGCGGAAGGCGGCGAGGTGCTAAAGTATATTGGTGACGGGCTGCTGGCCGTGTTCGATGCCGATCGCGACGAGGCCGAGGCGCGCCGTGCCGCCTTGCGTGCCGCCGAGGCCGCACTCGATGCGCTTGCGACCCTGCGCGACGGTGACAGGGCTGCCTTTGAGGTCGGCGTCGCACTTCATGTTGGGGAGGTCGCCTACGGCAATATCGGCGGCGGCGACCGGGTCGACTTCACGGCGATCGGCCGCGATCTCAACGTGCTCGCTCGCGTCGAGCGCCTGTGCAAGACCTACGACACGCCGCTGATCGCCACCGACACCTTCCTCCACGGCCTGGCGCATGCCCTCGAACCGCTCGGCATTGTCGCCCTTCGCGGTTTCGCCGAGCGTCACGCCTTGTTCGGGTGTCGCAGGACCGCGCCTGTCGAAGCACCGGCGGTCTGACGTCGAGACGATATCTGGCACCACCGGCGCGGAGATCCAAAATTCTCAAATCATCGCATTGGGAGATCGTTCGCATCGCGAAAGACCGTTGGTGGGAATTAAACGCATCCCGTAGCATCTCCCTAGTCGCAAGGAATCGCCACGGGTCCGGTGCCCTCGAACGCATCGACGCCGACGAACTTTGAAGGGAGAGACCATGCACGGATTGGAAAGACCGACGAACCGCCGCCTCCTGTTGGGCGGGCTCGGGCTCGGCAGCCTTGCCGCCGCGATGCCGGCCTGGGCCGCGGGCTCGGTGAAGCTGCCGCTACCCGGCGGCCCGGATGTGCGGGATCTCACGACGGCCTTTCCCGGCAAGGGCGAGATGATCCTCCAGCGTACCCATCCGCCGCTGCTGGAGACGCCGTTTGCGGTGTTCGATGAGGGCGTGTTCACCCCCAACGACCGCTTCTACGTGCGCTGGCACTGGGCCTCGATCCCAACCGAGGTTGATGCCGGCACCTTCCGTCTCAAGGTCCACGGTCATGTCGAGAAGGAGCTCTCGCTCTCCCTCGATGCCATCGCCGGCCTGCCGCGCTTCGAGATCGCCGCGGTCAACCAGTGCTCGGGCAACTCCCGCGGGCTGTTCGAGCCGCGGGTTCCCGGCGCGCAATGGGCCAACGGCTCGATGGGAAACGCCCGCTGGACCGGGGTGCGCCTCAAGGACGTGCTCGAAAAGGCCGGGGTGAAGGCCGGTGCCGTGCAGGTGCGCTTCAGCGGCCTCGATGAGCCGGTCGTGGACGACGCGCCGGACTTCAAGAAGTCGCTCGATCTCGACCACGCCTACGACGGTGAGGTGATGATCGCCTACGCGATGAACGGCGAGCAATTGCCGCTTCTCAACGGCTTCCCGCTTCGCCTCGTGGTGCCGGGCTGGTACTCGACCTACTGGGTCAAGATGTTGTCGGAGATCGAGGTGCTGGACAAGCCCGACGACCAGTACTGGATGAAGACCGCCTACCGCATCCCGGACGTGCCGGGCGCCAACATCAAGCCCGGCCAGACCGGCTTCAAGACGGTGCCGATCAACAAGATGGTACCGCGCTCGTTCGTCACCAACCTGCAGGATGGCGCCAAGGTGACGGCCGGCGCGCCGGTGGCGTTGCGCGGCATCGCTTTCGGCGGCGATTGCGGGGTGAAGGCGGTCGACTTCTCCGGCGACGGCGGCGCGACGTGGTTTCCAGCACAGCTCGGCGCGGACGAGGGCCCCTACAGCTTCCGCCGCTTCGAGGGCAGCCTGCCGGCGTTGGCCGCCGGCACCCACACGGTGAAGGTCCGCTGCACCAACACCAACGGCGTCGCGCAGCCCACGGACCGGGTCTGGAACGGGGCCGGCTTCATGCAGAACGGTATAGAAACCGTGTCCTTCCAGGCCGCTTGAGGAGAACAGCCATGACCCCGATCCGCTCTGCAGCCCTCAGCGTCGCGCTCATACTGTCTCCCCTGGTGGCGCTCGCCGCCCCGGCTCCCGAGCCGATGCGCTTCACCTCGCAATCGATCGAGATGCCGACCTCCGACCGGATCTTCCCCGACGGGCCCGGGGCCGAGGCGGTCAACAACAACTGCCTCGCCTGCCATTCGGCCGGGATGGTGTTGACCCAGCCCAAGCTCACGAAGGCGCAGTGGACCGAGACCGTGAACAAGATGGTCCACATCTACAAGGCTCCGGTCGATCAGGCCGACGTGCAGACCATCGTCGACTACCTCACGGCGTTGAAGCCGACCCCCTGAACTCCCGAATCCCGAGGCCGCCGCGTTTTTTCGCCGGCCTCGGGGAATAGACCGCCCTCGCTGGCATCTCCTTAAGGCGATGCATGGCCGGACCGGTCCCGCACGACGCAATCCGATTTCGAACCCGCCCGCACGGCTGGCCCCGGCCGCCGAACGAGCGCGCATGCCCAAGAGACCCGCTTCATGACCCATATCCGCACCAGTCTCCGCGCCTTCCTCGCCGGAGCTGCCTTGCTTCTCGCCCAGGGCCAGCCCGGGTCCGCCGCTGGTTTCGACGGCGCGATCAAGAACAACGCCTTGGCGCTGAACGCTGCCGGGACCGTCGCCGCTGTATCGAACAGCGAGGAGAGCGCCGTCGTCGTCTACGACGTCGCCAAGGGCACGGTGCTGCGCCGCCTCGACGGCTTCGTCACGCCGCGCAACATCGTGTTCGCGCCGGACGGCGCCCGCTTCTACGTCTCCGACAGCGGCACCGGCCGGATCACGGTCTACGAGACCGCCACCGGCAAGGAAGCCGGCGTTCTCGCCGCCGGGCCCGGGGTCTTCGGCACCGTGCTCTCGGCCGACGGGGGCAAGCTCTACGTCAACAACGAGGCCGCGAGCACGCTGACCGTGTTCGACACCAAGACTATGCTGGCAGATGCCGTGATTCCCGGCTTCGCGCAGCCGCGCCAGGGCGTGAAGCTGTCGCCCGACGGCAAGACCGTGTTCGTGACGAACTTCCTCGGCGACAAAATCACGTTGGTCGATACCGCCACCAACAAGATCACCGGCGAGATCGCTGGGTTCGACAAGCTGCGCGCCATCTCGATCACCAAGGACGGCAAGACGCTGTTTGCCGCCAACAGCGGCCGCAATACCATCGGCGTGGTCGATATCGCCGCCCGCAAAGTCACCTCCGAGGTGGAGGTGGGCAAGGACCCCTACGGAGCCGCACTGACACCGGACGGTCGCTTCGTCTATTCCGGCAACCTCAAGGACAACTCACTCTCAGTGATCGACACCGGCACCCTCAAGGTTGTCGCCACGGTGACCGGCCTGAACGAGCCGCGCCAGGCGATCGCGTTCTCGGCCGACAACGCCCGCGCCTACGTCCTCAACCGCGATCTCAGCGTCGCCGTGGTCGATCGCGCGAAGAATGCGGTGGTCTCGACAATGAAGCCCTGAGGCGACGCGCGCCGGGGGCCTTATCGCCCCCGGCGCGTTCTCGTCGTCGACATGTCAAGTACGCAGGACAAAGACCCCATGCTCCGCCTGTTCCAGCGCAAGGACCGCCTCATCGTCCACGGAAAGGCGCCCTACAACGCCGAGCCGCCGCTCGATCGCCTGCGGGCGGCGTTCCTCACCGAACAGGCCGACTTCTACGTCCGCAGCCACGGCGACATCCCGGACCTCGACGCCGACAGCTACCGCCTGACGGTAGATGGCATGGTCACCATGCCGCTCGAACTCTCCCTCGCGGAACTCAAGGCGCGCTTTGCGCACGCCACCGTCACGGCGGTGATGCAATGCGCCGGCAACAGACGGGCCGACATGCTGGCGGTGGCGCCGGTCTCCGGTGACCCGTGGGCGCCCGGTGCCATCGGCAACGCGGAATGGACCGGCGTGCGGCTCGCCGAGGTGCTGCGCGCGGCCGGCATCGATGCAGATGAAGAGCGCTACGTCGCCTTCGAGAGCCACGACCGGATCGCGGACACGGACACGCGCTTCGGCGCCTCGATCCCTCTCGCCAAGGCGCTGGCGCCCGAGACGCTGCTTGCCTTCGCGATGAACGGCGAGCCTCTCGCCCCCGAGCACGGCCATCCGTTGCGCGTGGTGGTGCCGGGATTTGCCGGCATCCGCAGCCCGAAATGGCTCGCCCGGATCACGGTGCAGGACCGGCCCTCCGACAACCCGATGCAGGCCGACGACTACAAGCTGTTTCCGCCCGACGTGACGGCCGAGACCGCGGACCCCGCCCACGGCATCACCATCGAGGCGATGCCGCTCAACAGCGCGATCTGCGAGCCCGCCCGCGGCGCGGCGTTGAAGGCCGGCCGGCACGCGATCCGCGGCTATGCCATCGCCAGCGACCGCGCGGTCGCCCGCGTCGACGTCTCGACGGATGGCGGCCGCAGCTGGGCGCAGGCCCGGATCGACCGCGATGCCGACGCGCCCTACGCGTGGACATTCTGGGAGATCGAGCGCGAGCTGACGGCCGGCGAGCACGAACTTGCGGTGCGGGCCTGGGACTCCGCCGGCCAGACCCAGCCGGCCGCCCCCGACGACACCTGGAACTACAAGGGCTACCTTAGCGCCGCATGGCACCGGGTGCGGGTCACCGTGGCCTGATCATCACGCCCAGAGCAAGGCGGTGGCCGCGAGGCCCGAGATCGCGATCAGCAAGGCCGCGATCCCGATGGTGAGGATGCGCGGCATCATCGGGATCTCGGCATGGGCGAGACGCGCCCGGATCGCCCGGTCCCGCCATGCGGCGCCGGCGAACGAGGCAAGCGCGCAGCCGATCAACGTGAGCGACAGCACCTTCAGCGGCCAGACCGCCAGCACCTCCCGCAGGAAGCGCTGCGCGGCCAAGCCGACGCCCAGAAAGGCGAGCCCGGTTCGAAGCCACGCCACGAACGTACGCTCGGCTGCCAGCACCGTCCGGTCCTCGGCGAGCCTCACCCGCGGGTCGTCGGGGGGCACTGGTTTCGCGGGCTCGCTCATTTGATGTTCGCCGTCGCGATCAGGTCGAGAAGCGCGTCGGCGGCCCGGCTGCGGTAGCGCTCCTTGTGGCGCAGCACCCGGAACGGCCGGCTCGGTAAGTCGAACGCCGCCCGCACCAGGGTCCCGGTTCGAAGCGCTGCGGCGACCACGGTCTCGGACAGGACGGCGGCCCCGCCCCCGGCCTCGACGGCGGCGCGCACTGCCTCGTTCGAGGGCAGTTCGAGCATGACCCGGAGCTGGGCCGCGGCAAGGCCGGCCGCACCCAGGGTCGCCTCGAAGGCCGAGCGGGTTCCCGATCCCGCTTCGCGCAGCACCCAGTCGGCCCCGGCGAGGTCTTCGGGTGCGAGTGCAGCCGCCCCGGCGAAGGGATGGTTTGGGGCGACCACGAGGACGAGTTTGTCCTGGGCGATGGTCGTGCTTGCGAGCGTCGGGTCGTCCAGCGCCCCCTCGACGAAGCCGAGTTCGGCCTGCCCCGCGCGCACCGCGTCGGCGGCGTCGGTGGTGTTGCCCACCGCCAACCGGATAGCGATCTCAGGGTAGGCCCGGCGGAAGGCGACGAGGTGGCGAGGCAGCCAGTCGCTGGCGATGGTCTGGCTGGCAAAAAGCGCCAGCGTCCCGCGTCGTAGGCCGCTGAGGTCGGCGAGCACAAGTTCGGCGGCCTCGGCCCGGGCGAGCACGGCGCGGGCCTCGACGAGGAACACGCGCCCTGCTTCGGTCAGCTCGATCCCGCGGCCAACCCGGTGAAACAGCTTCGTCGCGTGCCGCCCCTCGATGTTGGCGATCGCCGTGCTGACCGCCGACTGGACGAGGTTCAGCGCCTCGGCGGCCCGCGTCACGTGCTGTCGCTCGGCCACCGCCACGAAGATGCGAAGCTGATCGAGGGTCATGGCTGCCGACGATCCGGCGCGAGGTCGCGGACGTGCGCATCGACCGCCTGCGCGACGGAGAGCAGCCGGGCCTCGTCGGTGCGGCCGGTGACGACGTATGACATGCCACCATCGACCCAGGAGAAGGCAGCGATGTCGCCCTCGCGGGCGAAGCGGAAGAGCGTGCGGCCGTCGCCGTCACCGACGCGGCTGTAGAGCGTCAGCCGGGTGCCGCGGTCGTCGTCGTACATCAACATCGCCGCGGGCTCGGTGCCGGCCGGCAACAGGCGCCCGCCCATCAGCCGGAAGCCCTGCGCCGAGAGGTCGGGGGCCGCGACCGCGTGACCGAGACGCTTCGAGAGCCACGTCACGAGGTGGGGCTTCTCGTCGGCGCGCACCTCCACCGGATGCACCGCCTCGACCACGAAGGTGCGGAAGGCTGCGACCGCGTCCTGCGTCGCCGGTGCCTCCGCCACCGCCGCCGCCGCGGGCACACCGTGCAGGGCATGGCCAACCCAGCCGCCGGCACTGCCGAGCGCGAGGCAGAGCACGGCCGCAGCCGCCATGGGGAACCAGCGTGCGCCAGGGTACAGGTGTCGCGAGCGGATGTTGGCCACCCGCAGTCGCGCCGGGATCGCCTCCTCGGCGATCGGCGCGAGGCGGGCGCGCAGGCGCTCGCGCAGAACTCGGTCCGTCGAGACTTCAGCCGCACGCGCGGGGTTCCCCACGAGCCACGCCTCGACCAGCGCCTGCCGCTCCGGTTCAAGGCGGCCGTCGATCAGGCCGTGCAGATCGTCCTCGCCGACCGGGCGCGGATCCCCGCTCATTTAACCCTCCTCAGCAGGCCTGTCCGGCCCGTCTCCACAAATCCGCGCATCCGCGTGCGCGCCCGGCTCAATCGTGACATCACCGTGCCGAGCGGCACCCCGAGCACCTGTGCCGCTTCGGCATAGGACAGGTCCTCCACCGCCACGAGGAGCAACACCGAGCGCTGCTCCTCGGGCAGGGTGTCGAGCCCTGCGAGTACGTCACGGGCTCCCAAAGCTGCCCCCGGGTCGGCGCTCGGATCGGGCACCTGCTCCAACACTTCCGCGCCGAGATCGGCGCCGCGCCGGCCCCGGCGTCGGACGGCGGCGAGGAACAGGTTGCGCTCGATCGTGAACAACCACGCCCGCAGGTCGCCGTCGCGGCGACGCCCGGACCAGGCGGACAATGCCCGCTCCAGGGTGTCCTGGACGAGGTCGTCCGCCGCTTCGCGATCCCGAAGAAGCGCGACCGCGTAGCGCCGCAGGGCCGGGATCTGCGGTTCGATCAGGGGGGCGATCTCGTCCAACGACGTGTCCCAATCAGAGGGAGCCGATCCGGGCATTCACCGATCAGGGCTTTGCGATGTGCCACGCACCGTTGAGGAAGCCGTCACCGGTGGTGTCGCCCGGCTTGGTGTCCTTGGCGAAGGTGTAGAGCGGCTTGCCCTTGTAGGCCCACTGCATCGTGCCGTCGTCCCGGGTCACCGTCGTCCAATCGCCGGAGGCCGCCGATCC
Source organism: Blastomyces emzantsi (assembly GCA_003206725.1). NCBI lineage: Eukaryota > Fungi > Ascomycota > Eurotiomycetes > Onygenales > Ajellomycetaceae > Blastomyces > Blastomyces emzantsi. The sequence goes on from QGQJ01000015.1 coordinate 12,719, forward strand.
GGAGGCAGCCGTCAGGGCCGGCCAGTTGGCGGCGCAGGGGCCGTTGCACATCGACTTGCCGCCCATGTCCTTGTCAAAGGTGTAGAGGGTCATGCTCTTGGCATCCACGAGCGCCGGCCCCTTGGCGGTCTCGGCCGTCATGGCGGGCGCGGCGGCCTGGGCGGCCACGGCGGAGAAGGCGATAGCCGCGAAGGCGGTGCGGATCAGCAGATTGCGCATGGGTGAAGTCTCCCGCGGTCGAGCATGACCGCATCGGGAGGGATGCGAAACGGGCGCCTTTATTCCGCTGACACACGAAAAAAGGCGATCCCATCGGCGCGAACGCTTTTTCGGCCCCGCCGCGGAATAAAGGCGGTCCTCTGGCATCCCTTCCATTGATACCGGATCGCGAGGAGGCCGCATGCGCGGAGCACTGGGATTTGCCGTGACGTCGGCGCTGATGGCGAGCGGCCTCGTCGGCGGCCGGATGATGATGCGCCCGACGCTGGCCGCCAGCGAGCCTCCGGCCGCGTCGTCAACGTCGTTCGACGCGATGATGGCGCAGTCGATGACGCGGATGCACGCCGACATGATGGTCCCGCCCTCGGGCGATCCCGACCGCGATTTCGCCGCGATGATGATCCCCCACCACGAGGGCGCGATCGCGATGGCCAAGGCGGAGCTGCTCTACGGCAAGGATCCGGTCCTGCGTCGCCTCGCGCAAGGAATCGTCGTCGAGCAGGGCCAGGAGATCGATGTGATGCGCCGTGCGCTCGCCAGTCTTCCTAAAGCGCCGCAGCCATCGACTGGTGCGGCCCATTCCCACGACCACAGTGCAGCCCCCGCCGCCATGCCCTCGGAGACCCGCCGATGAAGACCGCCCTGACTATCCTCGCCCTCGCGCTGCTCTCCGGCCCGGCGCTCGCCGGGCAGGCCCCGGGCGCAGCTTCCGCCCCGGACGTGCCGGTTAGCGGCAAGGATCGGTTCTACACCTCCGACCAGTTCTCCAACACGGTCTCGGTGGTCGATCCCGCCGCCAACACCCTGCTCGGGGTGATCCGGCTCGGCGACCCGACGCCGATGAACCTGAGCCCGCTCTATCGCGGGCAGCTTCTGGTTCACGGCATGGGCTTCTCGCCGGACCACAGGACCCTGCTCGCGGTCTCGATCGGTTCGAACTCCGTGAGCTTCATAGACACGGCGACCAACGCGGTCCGCCACACCGCCTATGTCGGCCGCTCGCCGCACGAAGCCTTCTTCACGCCGGACGGCCGAGAGGTTTGGGTGAGCGTGCGCGGCGAGGACCATATCGCGGTGCTCGATGCCGCCACCGCCAAGGAGACCCGCCGGATCACCGTACCGAACGGGCCCGGCATGACGATCTTCTCGCCGGACGGCGCCTACGGCTACGTCTGCTCCAGCTTCAGCCCCGAGACCGTCGTCATCGACACCAAGACCCACACCATCGTCGGCCGCGTGAAGCAAGAGAGCCCGTTCTGCCCCGACATCGCCGCGACGCCGGACGGCAAGCAGGTGTGGTTCACCCTTAAGGATGTCGGCCGCACCCAAGTGTTTTCGGCGCGTCCGCCCTTCGCGCCGCTGAAGACGATCGAGACCGGGCCGATCACCAACCACGTCAACATCGTCTCGACCAAGGCCGGCCAGTTCGCCTACGTGACGATCGGCGGCCTGAACCAGCTCAAGGTGTTCCGCACCGACGACTTCTCTCAGGTCGCCACCATCGCGACCGGCGCCCTGCCGCACGGGCTCTGGCCCTCGGGCGACGGCAGCCGCGTCTATGTCGGCCTGGAGAACGCCGACATGGCGGCGGTGATCGACACGGCGTCGAACACGGTGATCGCTGAGGTGCCGATCGGGCAGGGTCCGCAGGGCGTCGCCTACGTCCCGAACGCCGTGCCGGAGGGCGACGGAAAGCAGAACCTCCAGCCGCTGGGTGCTGCCGGCAAGACCAGCGCGCTGACGCTCACCGGTTCCGATGACAAGCCGGCGACGCAGGTCACCCTGTTCGACCAAGGCGTGCTGCAAACGCTACAGGCCGCGGTCACAGGACTGCCCGCGAAAATGCCCTTCGTGCTGGCGCTCGCCGCCAATCCGAAGGGAGCGACCGGCCTGGAGCCGCTCGCCGCCTTCATGACCAACCCGGCCGGCGCGGCCATCGTCAACGCGATCGGCCCGATCCGACAGGTCACCCGCACGGATGCCGGCGCTAGCCGGCGCTACCTCGTGGTGGTCTCGGGCAAGCCCGGTGAACTCGGCAGTGTCGTCCAGATGCAGACTGTGGATTGATCGAGTGGGGGGCGCTAGTTCGGAAGGCGAACACTCATAAGAGTACCTTGGCGGCGCGAGCCCAGTTTCGATGTCTGCTTTCGAGAACGACGTCGGACTGCTTCTACGGCGCAGTTGGGTCGATAGGAGGCTGTCCGCTTTTCCCGCGGGAGTTCTCCGAAGCGGACCAGTCGCTTTCGGCCCCACTTTGTCACGCCGTACCGCTGGAGCGCGCAACACCGGACATTCGTCTTCGCGCCCATCCCGGTCATTCAGATGGTTCTGACAATATCCCGTAAGTGGACGCTACCAGCTGCGATCGGCCATTCGCATGAGGCGACGCTACGGAACGATATTCCACGGTCGGGCTTGCGTTTAGCTGGGCACCCATTTCTAAAATGGTCTCCATGCCGCCCTGAAGACGAGGTTCGCGATTGCGTTCGACCTTCGGGACGTGCGCCGACAGTAACCTAGCCCCAAGGTGCCGGCTGCAGTCGTCATCGAAAAGATCGGCGTTTTTCTTGATTCATGATCTTCGACGATCCCGCATTCTTTAGGTCGTACCCGACAAGTCAGCCGGGGGTGGCGGGAGAACGACATCAACCCGGAGGGATTAACCGTTCGAGACATGCACCCACTGAGGTGCCCTAAAACTTCGATCAGGGAGGGATCATGAACGCTGAACCCGCGTCGAATCTGCTGCGGCGACCCGGTCCGCCCGAGCCCGTCCACCACGTCGATCCACCCCGGGCGTCCGACCCGCGCTTCACCGAGGTAGTGCCCTACCACGCCCGTCTCGTCTCGCTCTACGATCAGGCCGTCTTCAGCGAGGGGCCGACCTGGTGGCCCGCGCGGGACATATTGGTCTGGTCCGATGTCGAGGGGCGCCGGGTGCTTGGCTGGCACGCCGACGGCTGCGTGCGGGTCGTCATCGACGCAACCCCGTTCATCAATGGCAACACGGTCGACCGGGACGGCAACCTCATCCACTGCGAGCACGGCAACCGCCGCCTGTCACGCACATCCCCGGACGGACACTACGAGGCCCTGGTCGAGACCTACGAGGGCCGCCGGTTCAACGCTCCGAACGACGTGGTCTGCGCCGCCGACGGCGCCCTCTGGTTCACCGATCCAGCCTATGGGCTACGGCTACCCAGGCAGGGGGTGTTGGCCGCGTCCGACCTGGGCCATCACAGCGTCTACAGATTTGACCCGGCGGACGGCTCCGTCAGGCGCATGGCCGACCTCGGCCAACCGAACGGGCTGGCCTTCTCGCCGGACGGGCACACCCTGTACGTCAGCGACACTTCACGGACCGAGGGCGGTGACGGGCACACGATCCACGCCTACGCGGTCGTGGATGACCGAACCCTGGGCGAACCGCGGGTCTTTGCCGAGGTCGAGCCCGGCGTGCCGGACGGGTTCCGCGTGGACCATCGCGGCTGGATCTGGACGAGCTCGGAGGCAGGGGTTCAAGTCCTCTCCGCGGAGGGGCACCGGCTCGGACTGATTCCCACGCCTCAGGTGTGCTCCAATCTCTGCTTCTCCCCGGAGCAGCAACGGCTGTTCATCACGTCCAAACAGCACCTGTACGCCCTGGACCTCGCCGCCCAGTAGATCGGGGTGAAATCACGGCATCGTCAGAACGCTCCGGAAACTCCTAGGAACCTGGGTTCCCACGCGAGGTTGGCCTCGGACTAAGGAAGCCGTGTGCCGGTACACGCAGGCTTCATCCCATGCCGCCCCCGACCACGTTCGCCCAGCGGGCGGCACCAATACCTATTCCGAGGATCCGCCATGGCCGAAGCCGTCGCCGACTTTTTCTGGAAGCGCCTGGCCGAGTGGGGGGTGAAGAAGATCTTCGGCTATCCCGGCGACGGCATCAACGGCCTGCTCGGCGCCCTCCAGCGCAACGACCTGCCGTTCGAGTTCATCCAGGTCCGCCACGAGGAGATGGCGGCGTTCATGGCCGCGGCCTACGCCAAGTTCACCGGCGAGGTCGGCGTCTGCATGGCGACCTCCGGTCCCGGCGCGACGCACCTGCTCACCGGGATGTACGACGCCCATCTCGACCACGTGCCGCTTCTCGCCATCTGCGGGCAGCAGGCGCGCAACGTCAATGGCGCCCACTACCAGCAGGAATTCGACCTCACGAGCGTCTTCAAGGACGTCTCGGCCTACGTGCAGCAGGCGTCCTCGCCCGCGCAGGTCCGCCACATCGTCGACCGCGCCATGCGGATCGCTAAGGCCGAACGGAAGGTCTCGGCCATCATTCTACCGAACGACCTGCAGGACGTTCCCTACGAGGAGCCGGTACGCAAGCACGGCAACACCTTCTCCGGGGTGGGCTACACCGCCCCGAAGGTCGTGCCCTTCGACGCCGATCTGCGCCGCGCCGCCGACGTGTTGAACGCCGGCAAGAAGGTCGCGATCCTGGTCGGTGCGGGCGCCTTGCACGCCACCGACGAGGTCATCGCCGTCGCCAATAAGCTTCAGGCCGGCGTCGCCAAGGCGCTGCTCGGCAAGGCGGCGCTGCCGGACGACCTGCCGTTCGTGACCGGCACCATCGGATTGCTCGGGTCCAAGCCGTCCTCGGACATGATGGAGGACTGCGACACCCTCCTGATGATCGGTTCCGGCTTTCCCTGGGCCGAGTTCCTCCCGAAGGAGGGGCAGGCCCGCGGTGTGCAGATCGACATCTCACCGGAGATGCTGTCGCTGCGGTACCCGATGGAGGTGCCGCTCTGCGGCGAGTCCGCCGAGACCCTGCGTGCCCTGCTGCCGCTGCTGGAGCAGAAGAAGGAGGGTGGCTCCTGGCGCACCGGCATCGAGAAGGGGATGGTCTCCTGGTGGAAGGAGGCCGAGGACCGGGCGATGGCCAAGGCCAGCCCGGTCAACCCGCAGCGCGTCACCTGGGAACTCTCGCCGCGCATGCCCGAGCGGGCGATCATCACTTCGGATTCCGGGTCCTGCGCCAACTGGTTCGCCCGCGACCTGAAGATGCGCCGCGGCCAGATGTGCTCGCTGTCGGGCGGCCTCGCTTCCATGGGCGCGGCGGTCCCCTACGCCATCGCCGCCAAGGTAGCCCATCCCGACCGGCCGGTGATCGCGCTGGTCGGCGACGGCGCCATGCAGATGAACAACATGGCCGAACTGATCACGGTCTCAAAGTACATGCATCGCTGGTCGAACAAGACCTGGATTTGCTGCGTGTTCAACAACGAGGACCTGAACCAGGTGACCTGGGAGCAGCGGGTGATGGAGGGCAACCCGAAGTTCGAGGCGAGCCAGACTATCCCGAACGTGCCCTATCACAAGTTCGCCGAGCTGATCGGCCTGAAGGGCATCTACGTCGATGATCCCCAGCGCATGGGGGCGGCCTGGGACGAGGCGCTGGCGAGCCCCGTGCCGGTGGTGCTGGAGGTAAAGACCGACCCCGAGGTGCCGCCGCTGCCGCCGTTCTTCACGCTCCAGCAGGTGCAGAACTTCATGTCGATGCTCGGCAAGGGCGACCCGAAGGAGCGTCATCTCCTTGTCGACACCGCCCGACAGGTGCTGAGTTCCGTCCTACCGGGCAGCAAGTAGGACGGCTTCTACGGCATGCATGACGATCCGAGGATCGGAACGGTGCGGGCGCGAGCCTACACCGTTCCCACCGACGCGCCGGAGGCGGACGGGACGTTCAGCTGGGACAGGACGACGCTCGTTGTCGTCCATGTCGAGGCCGGGGGCGAGACCGGCCTCGGCTACAGCTACACCGACGCCAGTGTCGCGCGCTTGATTGTAGGCACGCTCGCATCGCGTCTTACCGGGTTGTCCGCCTTCGACATCCCGCGGGCCAATGCCGTGCTGTGGGGCGCCGTGCGGAACCTCGGGCGCTCCGGGCTGGCCGCCACGGCGATCTCGGCATTGGACACCGCCTTGTGGGACCTCAAGGCACGCCTCCTCGACGTATCCCTGGCGAGCCTGTTCGGGCAGGCGCGGGAACACGCGGAGATCTACGGCAGCGGCGGCTTCACGAGCTACGGCGACCGGCAGTTGCGCGAGCAGCTTGCCGGGTGGGTCGAGCGAGACGGCTGCCGGGCGGTGAAGATGAAGGTCGGCAGCGCTCCCGAGCACGACCCGGCGCGCATGGCGGTGGCGAAGGCAGCCATCGGCAATGCACGTCTGTTCATCGACGCCAATGGCGCCTTCACCCCGAAGCGCGCCGTCGCCCTTGCGCACGAAGCACACCGCTACGACGTGGCGTGGTTCGAGGAACCCGTGTCCAGTGACGATCCCGCAGGTATGGCTTCCGTCCGTGCCTCTACGCCTGCCGGCATCGAAGTCGCCGCGGGCGAGTACATCTACACCTTGAACGATTTGCGTGGACTGCTCGACGTAGGGGCAGTCGACGTGGCCCAGGCGGACGTGACCCGCTGCGGCGGCTACAGCGGGTTTCTGAAGATCGCGGCCCTGTGCGAGGCGGCGCATATCGATCTGTCCGGCCACTGCGCCCCCGCCTTGCACCTCCCGGTGGCGGTTGCGGCTCCCCGCTTCCGACACCTCGAATGGTTCCACGACCACGTCCGCATCGAGCGGATGCTGTTCGACGGGGCGCCCGCACCGCGCGATAGCGTGATCACCCCCGATCTGACCCGGCCGGGACACGGCCTCACCCTCAAGACCCGGGATGCCGATGCCTATGCCGTCTGATCGCGGCCCACCCCCGCCGAAACGTCAACATGCGCCAGGCATGAAGCGGCGCGTCGCACCTGTGAGAGTTGAGGCGGCCGTCCACCCGGTGGTGGTCCTCGCCGCGGTGGCGGCGGGGGCCGGTTTGTTGACCTGGTTCGCCGCCGGGCGTTCCAAGCCCCTAGGTCACGCCGCCGGCGGCCGCAGCTACAGCCCGCGGGGGCGCGAGGTCACCGCGAGCGCGGCACAGCGCCTGAACCACGCCTCGACGATGCTCGCCGCCTCGGTACTGTTCGATTCCGGCCTGGAGCACTACCGCGGCCAGTTCTTCAACCGGGCGATGTACACGCCCATCGTCGTGTCCAGCGTCATCCTGGCGGCGTCCCTGCACGGGGCCGGCGACACCGACCCCGGCAGCTCCCGCGTCCGGCACGGGGTGCAGGCGCTCGCCGGCCTGACAGGGCTGATCGGCTTCGGCTTCCACGCCTACAACGTCGGCAAGCGCGAGGGTGGGTATTCCTTCCAGAACCTGTTCTATTCCGCCCCCATCGGCGCGCCGATGGCTCTGACGCTGGCCGGCGTCCTCGGGGTCATCGCCGAGCGCGTGCGCGACGCCGACCCCGACGAGCCGCGGCTCGGTGGCTTGCCGGCGGGGCGCTCCCTTGCAGTCGCCACGGCGGGCATGCTCGCCGGCACGACCCTGGAGGCCGGGCTGCTTCACTTCCGGGGTGCTTTCCAGAACCCGGCGATGTTCGTTCCCGTCACCCTGCCGCCGCTTGCCGCCGCCCTTCTCGTCCGCGCCGCGACCAAACCGGAGGGAGCGAGTCAATCGGGCGCCAAGTGGGGGATGTGGGCGGTCTCGGCGATGGGCGTCGGTGGCGTCGCGTTCCACGGCTACGGCGTCGCCCGGATGATGGGCGGCTGGTCCAACTGGCGCCAGAACCTCATCGACGGGCCGCCTCTGCCGGCCCCGCCCTCCTTCTCGGGGGTGGCGCTCGGGGGACTCGCGGCCCTCGAACTCATCGAACGCAGCCGCTTCCGCTTCTGACCCGAAAGATCATCATGCGTCCGAGACTGGACCTTTATCCGGGCTACGACGTGCTCGCGAAGCGCGACGGCCCGTCCTGGAACGCCAAGACCCGCGAGGTTTTGGAGGAACGGCTCGCCATCGGACCTGAGACGCGCCGCTTCTTCGACGAGGCCGAATGGTCGACGATGAAGTCGCTGGCCGAGCGGATCGTCCCGCAACCCGCCGACCGGGGGGATCCGGTTCCGGTGGCCGCCCTCGTGGACCACAAGCTCGCGACCGATACCCGCGACGGCTACCGCAACGCCGAAATGCCCGGGGAGCGCGAGGCATGGCGCCTGGGACTGCGCGCCCTCGATGCCGAGGCACGGGCACGGTTCGGGGCACGCTTCCACGAACTCGGCGCCTGGGCGCAGGACGAGCTTCTGAAGCTTGCTGAAAAGGGTGACCTGACCGGTGCGGTCTGGGAGGGCATGCCCTCGAAGCTGTTCTTCCACCAGCGCGTCCTCGCCGATGTGGTCAAGGCGTACTACGCCCACCCCACGGCCTGGAACGAGATCGGCTGGGGCGGCCCGGCGAGCCCGCGCGGCTACGTGCGCATGGATTTCGACCGCCGCGACCCCTGGGAGGCCGCCGAGGCCAAGCCCGGCCGCGAGGACGAGGCCTACCAAGAGAACCTTCGGGTCGGTCGATAAGGATACCTCCGTCCATGCGCATCCCCGGCCTCGGCAACGCCGCCGACAACCCCAAGCACGCCACGCCCGGCGACGACCCGGAGCACCATCCCCGCGCCCGCGACGGCCGCGCGCCCAACGTCATGCGGATCGGCGAATGGGTGCCGATGCGCCAGCACCGGGACGAGGAGGAGGTCGACTTCGCCATCGTCGGCACCGGCGCGGGCGGCGGCACCCTGGCCTGCCGGCTCGCGGAGGGTGGCGTGTCGGTGGTGGCCTTCGACGCCGGACCGTATTTCCGGCCGCTGGAGGATTTCGCCTCGGACGAGAGCCATCAGTCCAAGCTCTACTGGACGGACGAGCGCATCGTCGACGGCGAGAACCCGCTGCAGATGGGCTCGAACAATTCCGGCAAGGCGGTGGGTGGCTCGACCGTACACTACGCCATGGTCGCCCTGCGTTTCCGACCGGAATGGTTCAAGACCCGCACCCTGATGGGCTACGGCGCCGACTGGCCGCTCGATTGGCGGGAGATGTGGCGCTACTACGATCAGGTCGAGGACGACCTGAAGATCTCCGGCCCGGTCTCCTACCCATGGGGACCGCACCGTCGCCGCTATCACCGCCGTGCGCACGAGATCAACGCCGCCGCCAAGGTGCTGGCCCGGGGCGCGGAGGCGATGGGCATCAACTGGACGCCGACGCCGCTCGCTACGGTCTCGGCGCCGCACGGCGACGCACCGCCTTGCGTCTACCGGGGTTTCTGCACGCTGGGCTGCTCGACCAACGCCAAGCAGAGCGTGCTCGTGAGCTACCTGCCGCGCGCCCTGAAGGCGGGCGCCGAGATCCGCGACCTCGCCATGGTCGGGCGGATCGAGACGAGGAATGGGCGCGCCACCGGCGTCCACTACTTCCGCGAGGGGAAGTGGCGGTTTCAACGCGCGAAGAACGTCGTGGTGGCGGGCTACGCCATCGAGACGCCGCGGCTCCTCTTGAACTCGGCGAACCAGGAGTTCCCGGACGGCCTCGCCAACTCCTCGGGCCTCGTCGGCAAGAACCTGATGGTCCAGGGCAACCAAGCGGTCTGGGGCGTCTTCGACGAGGAGATCCGTAGCTACAAGGGCCCGCCATCTCTGGCGATCAGCGAGCACTGGAACTACGACGACAAGGGTCACGGCCCCTTCGTAAAGGACTTCTTCGGTGGCTATTCCTACATGAGCCAGGGGCCGCTGCCGCAGCTCTGGGCAAACACACAGGCCTCGGCGCACGGCCTGTGGGGGGAGGCGCTCGTCTCGGAGATGCAGCGCTACAACCACGTCGCCGGGCTCAAGGTCGTCTCCGAGTACATGCCGCAGGAGCGCAACCGGGTGACCCTCGCGGACGTGAAGGATCAGTACGGGCTGCCGGTGGCGCGCATCACCTACTCCTGGTGCGACAACGACAAGGCGTTGAACCGGCACGCGCTCAAGTTCATGCGCGAGGCCCTATCGGCCGCGGGCGGGCGCGAGGTCTGGGACCAGGGTGATGACACCTGCCACCTGAACGGCACCGCCCGGATGGGGTCCGGCCCGCGGACCTCCGTGGTCGATGCCGATTGCCGGTCCTGGGACATCCCGAACCTGTACGTCTGCGACGGTTCGGTCTTCCCGACGGTTGGGGGGGTCAATCCCTCGCTCACGATCCAAGCGGTCGCGTTGCGTACGGCGGACCGGATACTCGCGAGGAGGCGGTGACCGGCTTCGCGTGTCGATGACGCAAATTCATACGCCGGTGATGGCTACGCGCCGAACTATAGGTACGGTTGCCGGGCCTACGGCTACGGTTACTGAGGCATTGCGGAGTCATCGGAGGTTCGAGGCCAAATCGTCAGGATGGAAACGAAAGGGGCGACTGACAGCCCCTCGGTCGCCATTTTCCGTATGTGGATGGGGCCATCGTTCTTGTAGTTCGCGCCAGGAGACCTGCGACCGTCCATCGCTTATGCGGGTGATCCGATGCCCGCCTTTCCCGAAAAACACGCCTTCAATCTTCGGCGCGTGCCGGAGGCGAAGACAGCTTGCGCCGCAACTCCCCCAACGCCTCATCGCCTTTCCCGAGATTCAGGCCCATGCCTCCGAGAATCTCGCCCGCCTTCGTAAACTGGACATCCGGGTAGGCGACGATCTCCAGGCGGTTGCCCCAGGGGTCGAGGAAGTTGAATGGGCGGTCCAGGACCTTCGCACCCGCTTTCTCGGCGAGTTCCATGACGCCGGTCCGATCATCGACGACGAGTCCGAAATGCCGCTCCGTGTCGGCCGGCTGTTCCCGCCCGGCCGACAGGACGAGGAACTGGTCGCCCATGTCGAGGAAGGCCATGACCGTGCGGCCTGCCTCATCCTCATGGGTGCCCCGGAGCTCGAACGAGAACACGGCCCGGTAGAACCCGAGTGACTCCCCGATATCTCCGACCTCAAGCGCGACGTGGTTCAGCCCGACGAGGCGAGGCTTCGAGGTGGTCATGAGCTCATCTCCCGCATGGATGCCGAGTGCGCGCGCGCGTCGTCGACGGCGCGTCGCCGAACGTAGGGCACCGTCGACCTGGGCGGCGGAATAGGGCTTCCGCACCAAGTCGAAGCCGTGGGCGTCGTCCTGCGCCAGCACGTGGCTGTAGCCGGACGTCAGGACCACCGGCAGGCCGGGGTGAGTCTCCCGCAGCCGCTTCGCCAGCTCGAAGCCGCCCATTCCCGGCATGACGACGTCCGAGAACACCGCGTCGTAGCGGGACGGCACCGCCTCGATCTCCGCGAGCGCCGCCTCCGCGGTCTCCGTCAGGATCGCGCCGTAACCCAGGTCGTGCAGGATCTGCGTGCAGAAGCGCCCGATCTCCACGTTGTCCTCGACCACCAGGATACACCGGGCCTCGTCGTCGGCCTGTGCGTCGTCATGGACGGCGTCCTCGACGACGTCCATGACCGCCTCTTGGCCCTGCGGCAGGTACAGCGTGAACGTGGTCCCATGACCGACGACGCTCGCGACGTCGACGTCGCCGCCGGACTGCTTCGCGAAGCCGATGACCTGGGAGAGGCCGAGGCCCGTGCCCTTGCCGACCTCCTTGGTGGTGAAGAACGGCTCGAAGATGCGGGCCACGTTCTCCGCCGCGATTCCCGCGCCGGTATCGCCGACGCCGAGCGTTACGAACGGCGTCGACAGGCCAGCGTGGCCGCGGATCGCCGGCTTCTCCCTGCCGCAGGACAGGGTGAGGGTCAGCGTGCCCTCGCCGTCCATCGCGTCGCGGGCGTTCACTGCGAGGTTGACGATGGCGGTGTCGAACTGGCTGGCGTCGGCGTGCACGAAGCAGGGGCACTCGGGCTTGGTCGTCACGACGCGGATGCGGGCCCCCGTCAGGGTGTCCAGCATCGTGGCCAGACCGACGAGGCGGGAGCCGACGTCGAAGGTCTCGGGCCTCAGCGGCTGCCGCCGGGCGAAGGCGAGGAGCTGCCCGGTGAGCTTCGCCGCCCGGTCCACGGTGTCGGACACGGCGTCCATGTACCGAACACGCCGTTCCTCCGGCAGGTTCGGCCGGCGGAGGAACTCGACCGACGACCGGATGATGGTCAGGAGGTTGTTGAAGTCGTGGGCCACGCCGCCGGTAAGCTGCCCGATGGCCTCCATCTTCTGGGCCTGGATCAGGGCGTCCTGCGCCTGGGCGAGGTCGCGGGTCCGCTCCTCCACCCGCCGTTCAAGCGCCTCGTTCATGGCCTGGAGAGCATCCCTGAGCCGTCTCTCTCCGACGATGCGCCGCTCGACGTCACGCGCGAGGCGGAGGGCGAGCGCGGCGAGGCAGATCGCGAGCACCGTGACGAGGAGAGCGGTCCCGGTCTCGGGCTCCAGCAGGTTCGAACGGACGGCGTAGATCTCCAGCGCCCCGAGCAGCAGCGGTGCGACCACGACGGCCGGCAGGAGGACACGCGCGACCTCGCCGCCGCGGAGTACGGTCGCGACCCACGGCCCGTGCGGCCTGGAGAGCAACACCCCGGCCGACAGCAGGCCCAGGGCCAGGGCGCTGAGCAGCGACATGCGCGAGAACGGGCCGCCCTGATGGAGGGCGCCGACCCCGTAGACGTAGCCCAGGCCGCCGACGGCGGCGGCGACGAAGGCGAAGGCAGCCGTCGCCACGCCGAGGCGGGTGAATGTCCGGCCTCGCGCGTCGCCGAGGATGATACCGGCCGCGGCCCCCAGGACGCAGGCCACGGTCGCGAGCGACATCCCGTTGTCCGGCCCGAGCGGGCCTGACACGAGCCGCTGCAGCCAGTCGTCGAGCCGGAAACCGTGCGGACTGGCGTACTGGATGCCTCCGCCGGCGGCCACCGCGACGGCGACGACGGCGAGCCAGCGGCCCACAGACCTGTCGACCTCTCGCCCCTCGGGCTGGGCCGAGAGCAGCAACGAGACCGACAGGATCAGCACCGCGAGGGCGGTCAGCGCCACCATCGGCGCCTCGCCCGGTAGGATCGTCGTCAGGAGAGGCAATCGGAACGCCCAGCCCGAGGCGACAGTGATCGAGACCGCGATGCCAAAGTAGGCGAGCGCCCGGGACATGGCCCTTGCCCTTGCCGCGGGACCCGCCGCAGCCGTGTTGTCCGCTCGTCGAGGAACCTGTGCCAACTCTATTCCCGTCCGCAGCCTGGCCTTGGGAGAACGCACCGGCCCACGCGACGTTCGCGGTCGCGCCTTCTTGGTGCCGCGGTTGCCCGAATCCCCCAGATCCGGCCGGGGAGGAAGCCGTCCCCTTGTCGGTGGCGAGGCAACAGAAGGAAGGTTAGTCCGCTCCATTCAGTAACAGGCCAGCGCAGGTCAAGCTGCTCGGCTTCCGGTCCGCTCCCGTCCGTGATGCCAATAGGGTGTAAAATGCCAACAACCCCATTCATGCCCGGGACCAGATTATTCCCGCCCCCTGAAACCTTCCGCGGCGAGCCTCCGTACAGGTCGGGGTACGCCCGGTTGGGGCGTGGCGCGGCGCCTCGCCCCGGCGCCCGGAGAGTTGCGCCCATAGGCCACTAATCAAAGAAATTAATTCGATAAATCAGGAACTTGTGACGTATTTCCCTTCTTGCTCCACTGTGCGAAAGGGAAATTCTACCCTGTAAAGGAGATACCGAATGAAGATCACCACCCTCGCGCTCACCGCCTCGGTCCTCGGAAGCCTCGCGCTTGGAACTGGCGCCGCCTCGGCCGCCCCGATGGGCCCGAACGGCCTTCAGGCCGGCCCGGCAGGCATCACGCAGGTCCGCATGACGCACAGCGAGCGCATGATGATGAAGAAGCGCATGATGCATAAGAAGATGATGAAGCGCCGGATGATGAAGCGGAAGATGATGATGAACCGCATGTAAGCGGCCATCCCGAACGCGGCGGCCCGACCCTCGGTCCGGTCGCCGCGCCCCTCGGTCCTCAGGACGAGCCGCCCTTGTGCCCCGCACCTACCTGACGCGCTCCGCCCCCGACACCGGAGAGGTCGAGCATCGGCGCTGGATGTTCAGGCACCCCGCCGTCATCCGGATCACCCACTGGGTCAACGCCCTGTGCCTGCTCGTCTTGCTGATGAGCGGCCTGCAGATCTTCAACGCCCACCCGGCCCTGTACTGGGGCAAGGTCTCGACCTTCGATCACCCGCTGCTGTCGATGACCTCGACTGACGACGACCCGCCCAAGGGCGTCACGACCTTGCTAGGCCACAGCCTCGACACCACCGGCTGGCTAGGCTCCTCGCCCGGCGCTGACGGCGAGCCGGCCGACCGCGGCTTCCCCTCCTGGCTGACGCTTCCCAGCGATCAGGACCTCACGGGAGGGCGCTCCTGGCACCTCTTCTTCGCCTGGGCCTTCGTCCTGAACGGCGCCCTGTACCTCCTGTACGGGCTGCTGAGCGGCCAGCTTCGCTTTCGCGTCGTCCCGCAGCGCGACCAGGTCCGGCATTTCGCCGCCTCGGTGTGGGAGCACGTGACCCTGCGTTTCCCGCAAGGCGACGAGGCCAAGCGCTACAACGTCATCCAGAAGCTAACCTACGCCATCGTGCTGTTCGTGCTCTTGCCGATGCAGGTTCTGGCCGGGCTGGCGATGTCTCCAGCCATGGACGCGGCGTTCCCGTTCCTCCTGACCCTGTTCGACGGGCGGCAGTCGGCCCGCACGGTCCATTTCGTCGTGGCGGCCCTGCTGGTTCTGTTCGTGGTCGTCCACGTTGCCTTGGTCGTGCTCTCGGGGTTCTGGAACAACATGCGCGGCATGCTCACCGGCTGGTTCGTGATTGAGCGCAAGGTCGAGCCCGCATCGGCGGACCGCGCGGGAGACCGGGCATGACCCGGAAGCCCAGCCGACGCTCCCTCCTGCTCGGCGCCACCGCCGCGGCCGGAGCAGCGATGCTCGGAGGCTGCGACCGCCTCGGCGAGGCCGACTGGTTCCGGCGCACGCTCAAGGCCGGCGAGGACGCGAACCTGTTCGTGCAGCGGCTGCTCCTCACGGAGCGAACGCTCGCGCCCGAGTACGCCGAGGCCGACATCTCGCCGTGGTTCAAGCCGAACGGCACCGAGGATCCGCCGGACCGGGCCTACAAGGCGCTGGAGCGGCGCAAGTTCGCGGACTACCGGCTGGAGGTGTGCGGCCTCGTCGAGACCCCGCTGAAGCTTTCCCTGGCCGAGTTGCGCAAGCTCCCTTCCCGGACGCAGATCACCCGGCATGACTGCGTTGAGGGATGGAGCTGCATCGGCAAGTGGACCGGCGTGCCACTGTCCGAGATCCTGGACCGGGCACGGCTGAAACCGCAGGCGCGCTACGTCGTGTTCCGTTGCGCCGACACGATGGACCAGGGCGAGGACGATGGCGCCGAGGGTGACGGGACGGAGGACGCCTCGTCCGGCGGCAACGCCAACCCCGCGATGACGAAGCAATCGGGCGGGGGTGAGGACAAGCGGGATTCCGGAGGCCAGCAGGCCGCCGAGGGAAGCTCCACTGGCAACGACGCGCCCATTCGCTACTACGAGAGCATCGACCTCGTGGACGCCTTCCATCCCCAGACCATCCTCGCCTACGAGCTGAACGGGAAGACCCTGCCCGTGGCGAACGGCGCTCCCCTGCGGCTGCGCCTCGAACGCAACCTCGGCTACAAGCAAGCCAAGTACGTGATGCGCATCGAGGTGGTGGAGAGCTTCGCCGACATCGGCGAGGGCAAGGGCGGATACTGGGAAGACCAGGGCTACGCTTGGTACGCGGGAATCTGACCCGCTGCGGCGATCAGGGGTCGGCGCATGCGCGGGAGACTAACTCTCGGCGATGAGATCCTTGATGCGGGTGGCAAGGGTTTCCAGCACGGACGGCTTGGTCAGGACCTGCATACCGGGGCGCAGGTAACCGTTCCCGAGCATGGCATTTTTTTGCGTAGCCGGTGATGAACAGCACCTTGAGATCTGGGCGACGCTCGCAGCCGGCATCGGCCATCTGGCGCCCGTTCATACCCCCTGGCAGACCGACGTCGGTGACCAGCAGGTCGATGCGCACGTCCGACTGCAGCACCTTGAGGCCGGCGACGCTGTCGGCCGCCTCGATGGCGGTATAGCCGAGATCCTCCAGCACCTCGGTAACCAGCATCCGCACCGAGGGCTCGTCGTCGACGATGAGCACCGTCTCGCCCTGGCCCGCCTGTTCCACCTCGGCGAGCCTGCGCACGACCTCGTCCTCGTCGGCCTCGCCGTAGTGCCGCGGCAGGTACAGGCAGACGGTCGAGCCCTCGCCGACCTCGGAGTAGATGCGCACCTGCCCGCCGGACTGCTTGGCGAAGCCGTAGACCATGGACAGGCCGAGGCCCGTGCCCTCGCCGGTGGGCTTCGTCGTGAAGAACGGCTCGAACACCTTGCCGATCAGGTCCGGGGCCATGCCGGTGCCGGTGTCGGTCACGCAGACGCCCAGGTACTGGCCGGGCGCGAGGTCGTGCTGGCGGCCGCCGGCCTCGTCGATCCAACGGTTGGCGGTCTCGATGGTGATGCGGTGATGTCGGACGGCGGCATGGCACTCGCAGGACGCGGCTTCCGCGCGTGCACGGTCCGGCAGCGTCAGGCGCCGGTGGCCGATCTCGATCAAACCCTCCCGATGTATGCGCCCGAGCACTTCCGTAAGGTAGGCGCGGCGCACCCGAGCATGTCGGCTAGGATCTCACGGGACACCGGTAAGTCGGGCGTGCCGAGGCGGTCCTGCCGGGTCAGGAGCCAGCGCAGGCAGCGTCGCTCGATGGTATGGGCGGCGTTGCAGGCGACCGACTGCAGCACCTGCGCCAGCAGGCAGTCGGCGTAGCGCACGAACAGGTCGCGGATGGCCTTCGAGGCCTGCTTGGCCTCGGACAGGCGCGCGGCGTCGATCCGGACGACCGGGCCGCCGACCTGGACCGCCTGCCCGAACGCCGGCAGGTATCCATGCCTGACGACGCCGCGCATGGCGCCTTCGCGACCGACCGTGGCGGTCTCGACGGACTTCCCGTCCATGAGCGGCACAACCAGGATGACGACGCAGCCGTGAGCCGGAAAGGTGACGTGGCTGACGTCGTCGCCGGCACGGAACAGGACGTCGCCCCGTTCGACCTCGCGCCGCTCGGCGTGCAGAGCCGGCAGGTTGCGGTCGTCGGCATCGAGGGCTTCGAGCAGCAAGTTGCCGTCGATGAAGGGCGGATGTTCACGGGGGGATGGTCGCAGCGCTGGTCGTCGGGTTGCGAACTAGCGGATTTCCTGGCGCGAAGAAGTCCGATACCTGACGAGTGGAGCCAAAGTCGTCCAAGGAGGCGCGACTTTTTCCCGGGGCGACGGACGTTTCGTCACCTCCGAAAGGCCAGGGGCGTTGGAGGAGTTCAGGAAGTCGATGCGGCGGAGGCGGGGACCTGTCTGGCCATGAGCGGTGCAGGCAGACGGAACCGGAAGGTCGTGCCACGGTCGACGGCGCTCGTCACGGTCAGCACGGCGCCCTGTCGCTCGACCAGGTCCCGACACAGCAGCAGGCCGAGCCCGCTTCCCCGCTCGCCAGCCGTGCCGTTCGTGGTGGTCCGCCTGTCCAGCCGGAACAGGTCGTCGACCTTGCCTGGCGGCATGCCGACCCCGGTGTCCGTAACGGAGATCTCGACGTCGTCCCAATCCTGGCGGCCCGTGACGGAAATGGTCCCGCCGGGCAGCGTGAACTTGACGGCATTGCCGACGAGATTGCGCAACACCGTGGTCAGCATGTCCCGCTGTGCGCGAACGATGATCCCGCCACAGGAAACCTCGATCTTCAAACCCTTGTCCGAGGCGGCCTCCGCCGCGCCGCGCACCACCTCACTGGTCACGGCGTCGAGGTCGACGTCGGTCAGGGTGACCGCCATCGTGTCCATCTGCAGGCTCGCCCAGGAGAACAGGCTTTCCAGCAGGGCGTAGGCTTGCGTCGCCGCCTCGTGGATGCCCTTCGCTCGCCGTTCGATGGAGGCGGGGTCGCGGGCCGCGACAGCCTTGCCCAGCACCTCCGACAGCCCGAGGAGGGCCTGGAACGGGTTGCGCAGGTCGTGGGCGATGATCGAGAACAAGAGGGACTTCTGCCGGTTCAGCGTGTCGAGTTCGAGGGATTTCGCCTCGGCCTCCCGCCGCGCGGCGGCAAGCTCCGCCTGAAAGGCCCGCCTCGCTTCGGCGTAGCGGATAGCCCTGGCTAGGCCGGACGGCGTGACCTCGGCCTTGTCGAGGTAATCCAGCGCGCCGGCCCGCATCAGCCGTGTCGCGAGCTCCGGGTCGGCCTCGCCGGTCAGCATCAGCACCGCCCGCGCATCGCCTTCCGCCGCGAGCAGGGTCTTGAGCAGTGCGAAGGTATCAATACCCGGAAGGCGGTAGTCGAGCAGGACGCAGTCGAAGGCCATCTCGGCGGCGAGGCGCTGGCCTTCCTCGCCACCCGACGCCTCGGTCAGCGTATGCTTGAGCCCGGACTTGCGCAGCGCCCGGCGCACGGCCGCACGGTCGACCGCATCGTCGTCGATCAGCAGGATGCGGGTCGGATTCGTCACGGGTCGACTATGCAGGAAACTCGACGACCTTCCAGTAGTGCTCCAGCAGCGCCACCGCCTCCATGAAGGTGTTGGCCGGGTCCCGCTTCACGATGTAGCCGGCGACGTTGTGGCCGTAGGCACGCATCCGGTCCTCGTCGGCCTTCGACGTGGTGATCATGAACACCACCGCCGAGCGCAGGTCCTCGTCGGCGCGCACCGCCTCCAGGAACTCGATGCCGTTCATGCGCGGCATGTTCAGGTCGAGCAGGACCAGGTGCGGCTTGGGCAGGCGCTCGCGCCCGTTCTGGCCGCGCAGGATCTCCAGGGCCTCGATGCCGTCGCGGGCGACCGTGATCGGGTTGCCGATCTTGCTCTTTTTGAACGCCCGCTTCAGCCCCTGCACGTCGACCTCGTCGTCGTCGACCAGCAGGATGTTAACCGTCGATCCCATCCGCCCGTCCCTTCCGGCCGTCGAGCGGCCACGTGAAATGCACCGCCAGCCCGCGCCCGTCCGGCCCGTCGGCGAGCCAGACCTTCCCGCCCTGACGGTCTACCAGCTTGCGCACGATGGCGAGCCCCATGCCGCTGCCCTCGACCTCGTCGCGGGGCTTGAGCGTCTGGAACATGCCGAACACGCGCTCGCGGAACTGTTCGGGAATGCCGGGGCCGTCGTCTGTCACGACGAACTCGACCACGTCCCCTGCCGGCCTCGCCTCGACCCGGATGTGCCCCTCGGCCGGCCGGTCGTGGTGCTTGATGGCGTTGCCGATGAGGTTCTGCAAGGCCTGGGTCAGCGGTGCACGCGCCGCCTGTAACGTCGGGAGGGACGCATCTGCCGTGATGGCGAAGCCTTCTGGAGGGCTTACCAGCACGGCGAGCTCATCGACGAGGGACTTCGTGTCCACCGTGTCCATCGTCGCATCAGCCCGCCCGGCCCGTGAGTAGGCCAGGAGGTCGTCAAGCAGGCTGTCCAGCCGGCGCACACGGCTTTTCAGCAACTCCATGTTTGTCTGGACGTCGCCGGTCAGCGAGCCTTCCAGGTCCTCCTCGATCCACCCGACAAGGTTCTCGATGCCGCGCAGGGGCGCCTTCAGGTCGTGGGAGGCGACGTAGGCGAACTGCTCCAGTTCCTCGTTCGAGCGGCGCAGGTCGATGGCGTGACGGGCGAGGCGGCGCTCCAAGCCCTTGCGCTCGGTGATGTCGGTGTTGGTGCCGAACCAGCGCAGGATGGCGCCGTCCGGACCGCGGTAGGGTGCGGCCAGCGACAGGAACCAACGGTACTCGCCGTCGGTGCCGCGCAGCGGGAAAGTGTCCTTCCACGGCTCGCCGGTGCGGAACGCCTCGCTGATGAGCGCAACGACGCGCTCGACATGGTCGGGATGGTGGACGTCGCGCCAGCCCCAGCCGCGCATCTGCTCGATGGTGGTGCCGGTGTAGTCGTACCAGCGCCGATTGTACCAGATGATGTCGCCGTTCGGCTCGGCGACCCAGGCCATCTGCGGCAGCGCGTCGGCGAGCGCCCGGAAGTCGTCCGCAGTCAGGTTCGCGGCTCGCTCCACGCAAGCTCTCCTTGGTCGATAGATTGGCGGGGAAGATGACGCCCGCCCACTTCGGTATAGGCGTGACGCCCCATGCCGTGACAAAGCGGTGGCGGCAAGGCCTGTCGTAGCGTGATTGAATTGACTAGCCGTGGTCGCGTCGACATCTCCGCGGCAGCGGGCCCGGCTCACTTGGACCGCGAAGCGACGTGGATCGGGATGCACGACGGGGAATACGGTTCGATGCGCCGCTTGCTGGACGAGGCAGTCGGGCGTGAGTTTCATGCCGAAGCCCTGGTGGACCTGGCGGTATGCAGGCCCGGGGACATCCACGTTCCAACCTTGTGCGTACTGGTTCGCAGCCAGCGCATCCGCGCCATGGAGTTGCGCGGTAATGCGGCCGCCCTGCTTCGACCGCGAGGCGTCGGCGGAATCCCGGTCATGGCTGAGGGACGCCCGTCGCTCGCGGGGCAGGCAACGCTGGGTCAGCTCCCGCGCAGCCTCGGCAGGTCGCGGCTTGGGTGTCGGGGATGACCGACCTGCCGAGCGCATCGCTCGTCGATGAGCACCGTAGCCGCCCCCCGTTCGGTCGGTCACGGAGAGGCGGCACACAACTCAGCTGCGGGCGTCGCCGTCCCGCATCTGGCCTGTCGGCTCCTGGACGTGGGCTTCGAGGAACCACAGTTGCTTGTCGACGGCGCGGGACACTTCCGTGAACAGGTCGGCGGTGTCGGGGTCTCCCGCCTCATCGGTCTCGTCGATGTTCTCGCGCACGGCGTTGGCGTACACGGCATAGCTGTCTATCAGCGCGGCGATATGGTCAGCGATGGCATAGATGCCGGTCGGGTAGGCGGGGAGCTTGGTCGATCCCGCCACGACCTGCGCCGTTCCCAGGGCCGTACCGCCGAGCTGAACCGCCCGCTCCGCTACCTTGTCGTTGAGGTCGCTGATCTCGGCACGGAAGCCGTCCAGCATCAGGTGGATGCCGATGAACTGCGGTCCCTTCAGGTTCCAATGGGCCTGCTTGATCGCGAGGGCGAGGTCGATGCCGTCGGCCAGCCGTGCGTTCAGCGCCTCGATGGAAACCCTTTTGGCGTTGGAATTGGTGTTGTTGCGGGTCTGGTGAGTACGCGGGGTGCTGCTCGTCGCCATGCCTGTGCTCCACTGTGTCGAGGCGGCAATAGTGGAGCGTAAAGGAGGTTCCCCCAGTCGGACACCGCCCTGCAGGTTTGCAGGCCTGCATCGTCCAGGGTGCATCGGTTCGACGCGGGGTCGTTGCACCAGTTGAAGTGGTCGTTCGGTCCAGGCGCACGCAAACGTCAAGCTTGTGCTCCCCCCGGGGAGGATCAAGGGAACGGAACTCCCGTCAAAAGGCGGACTTCTCAACTACCGGTCCTGCCGGGCCCCCGGGTGGACCTCCCAAGGATTAACGGAACCGTAGAGATGGATCTCGGCATCAGCGGACGGGTCGCAGTCGTGACGGGGGCCAAGTCGGGCATGGGCCGCTCGACCGCCGAACACCTTCTGCGCGAGGGCGTCCACGTCGTCCTGACTGACAAGGAAGGTCCCGAGCTGCAGGCGACGACCAACGAACTGGCGGCGCTGGGCCAGGTTCGCGCCGTTGAGGCGGACCTGAGCACGGCCAAGGGGATCGACGTGCTCGCCGCCTTCGCCAACATGGCCTTCGACGACAAGCCCACCATCCTCGTCTGCGCCGCAGGCATCACCGGGGCGTCGGGGGACTTCCTCGAATTGACCGACGACGACTGGCTTGAGGCAATTCAAACTGATCTCATGGCCGGAGTGCGCGCGACCAGGGCGTTCATCCCACACATGCGCAAGGCCGGCTGGGGCCGGGTCGTGCTGTTCTCCTCCGAGGACGCCGTGCAGCCCTACGTCGAGGAACTGCCGTATGCCGCGGCCAAAGCGGGCGTCCTGAACCTCGCTAAGGGACTGTCCAAGGCCTACGGGCCTGACGGCGTACTCGTGAACGCGGTCGGGCCGGCCTTCATCGCCACGCCGATGACCGACGCCCAGATGGAAAAGAAGGCGAGGGAGAAGGGCATCTCCTTCGACGAGGCGGTCCAGGTGACGCTGGACGAGGAGCGCCCCGGCATCGTCGCCAAGCGCCGCGGACGCGCGGAGGAAGTCGCCGCCGCAGTCACGTTCCTCTGTTCGGAACACGCCAGCTTCATCACCGGTGAGTTCCTACGGGTCGACGGTGGCTCGGTCATGACCATGGGAGCTTGAGGCGCTGATAAGCCTGTCTCGTACCGGACGAAGTCGCTGCAGCTCCGAGACGACCTGAGCCGTCAGCCCGGTTAGGACTGCCTTTCGGCGATCCTGCGGCCGGCTACGGGAAGCGGCTGGTAGAGTCAGGTCCCACGCGTCGTGCGGTGGGCTGGGGCTGGTCTCAGAGCAAGCACCTGCTTCACATGCCCTTGTCCGTATGGAAGGCAAGCTGCGGCACCGGCGAGGTGTTGTGCAGCCGGCGGCAGCACGGACGACCTCTCCGGTGCGAACGGTCTGGCCGTTTGCCGTTCCGGTCTCGACTTCTCGGTTTAGGATTGGGCCAGCGACCTTCCGGATACTTCCGCGTTGTCCCTCGCTGTCGAGCGTAGGGCAAGGCGATGGGAAACGACATTGAATCCGGCGAAGTCCCGCCGGTGACCGAGGACATCGGCCTGCCGACGCCTCCCAGCCCCGGTCGGTTGCCCCCGCCGCACCTGCCTCCGCCCGATCCGAACCAGGGCGGGAGGGGTCAAGAAGGCGACGAACCTGCACCAACTGCTGGTGGCAAGGCGTGACAGGCCGTCCGATTGCCCGGCCCACCATCACGGGCGATAGCCGCCGCATGTGGCCACTCCTATCGATCTTCCGCTCGCCCGCTCCCGGCGGCGACTTCCGCCGCCGAGGAACGAGCCCTTGCCGGAATGCCCGCCGCGCCGCGATAGCGGGGTCCGACCCGGCGTGATCGACCCGTTCCAGTTCCTCCCCTCCGGCGGTGTCACCGGCGCCGAGATCCGTAAGCGCGAATGGTCGAGCACTTCGCTCGGACTGCCCGGGACCTGGTCGCCGGCGCTCAAGGGCACGCTGGCGCAGATGCTCGCGTGCCCCACGGCGATGTTTCTCGCTTGGGGGCCCGATCTCCTGTGCTTCTTCAACGACGCGTACCGGCCGATCCTTGGCTACCGCGGGGACACGGCGCTGGGACGTCCTTTCCGGGAGGTCTGGGCCAGCATCTGGGACGAGATCGGCCCGCTCGTCGCCACGACGCTGGCCGGCGAGGGCACAACCGTCACCGACATGCCGCTCGACCTCTCGCGCGACGGCAGGCCGGAGCGGGGTTGGTGGTCCTTCACCTACTCGCCCGCCTTCGACGAGGACGGTCGGATCGCGGGCCTGTTCTGCGTCACCGCGGAGACGACCGCCCGCGTCGTCGGCGAGGCGGCGCTCCGGGAGAGCGAGGACCACTACCGGCACACGGTCGAGCTGAACCCGCAGGTGCCCTGGACCTGCGACCCGGAAGGGAACGTCACCTCGTTCTCGAATCGGTGGCTGACCCTGACCGGCCAGGGGCCGCGCGAGCCCTACGGGTCCGGCTGGATCAAGGCGGTCCATCCCGAAGACATCCCGTCGACGGTCACGGTCTTCACGGCCTGCCTCGCCTCGGGCGACACGGTCGACGTCGATTACCGCCTGCGCATGGGCTCGACAGGCGAGTACCGCTGGATGCGCGCCCGCGCCCAGCCGCGCCGGGACGGGACCGGTGCCATCGTCTCCTGGTACGGCGTCGTCGAGGACATCCACGACCGCAAGCTCGCCGAGCGCGACCTGCGCGAGCTCAACGCGCACCTGGAGCGTCGCATCGAGGAGGCGCTCGCCCAGCGCAAGCTCTGGGCGGACGTGTTCGAGATCACCGACGCCCTCGTCTGCGCCCTCGACCCGGAGTTCCGGCTGCTCGCCCTCAACCGGGCCTACGCCGACGAGTTCGAGGCCATCTACGGCATCCGGCCCCAGGTCGGCGACGACCTGATCGGCCTGCTCTCGCACGCCCCCGACCAGCAGGCCCAGGCGCGGGCCGTCTGGTCCCGGGCGCTGACGGACGATGCCTTCACGCTGGTCGAGGAGTTCGGCGACCCCGACCGCAAGCGGCCCTACTACGAACTCGCCTTCACCCCGCTGCGCGACGCGGACGGCCGACGCATCGGCGCCTTCCAGTACGCGACCGACGTGACCCAGCGGCTGCGCGACCTGGAGCAGCTCGCCAAGGCAGAGGAAGCCCTGCGCCAAGCCCAGAAGATGGAGGCCGTCGGGCAGTTGACCGGCGGCGTCGCCCACGACTTCAACAACCTGCTGACGATCATCCGCTCGTCTATGGACCTGCTGCGCAAGCCCGACCTGCCGGAGGAGCGGCGGCGGCGCTACATGGACGCGGTGTCCGACACCGTCGACCGGGCCGCCAAGCTCACGGGCCAGCTCCTCGCCTTCGCCCGCCGTCAGTCGTTGATGCCCGAGACGTTCGACGTCGGCGCGCGCATCGCCTCGACCGCCGACATGCTGTCATCGGTCACCGGGGCCCGCATCCGGGTCGTCGTCGAGGTCCCGACGGCGACCTGCCACGTCTTCGCCGACCCGACCCAGTTCGACACGGCGCTGATTAACATGGCGGTCAACGCCCGGGACGCGATGGACGGCGAGGGCACGCTGACGCTGCGGCTCGAATGCCGGCGGAGCCTGCCCGAGATCCGCGGGCACGCCGGCACGCGCGGGCCGTTCGTCGCGGTCTCCGTCATCGACCAGGGTACGGGCATCCCCCCGGCGACGCTCCCCCACATCTTCGAGCCGTTCTTCACCACCAAGGGCATCGGCAAGGGGACCGGCCTCGGACTCAGCCAGGTCATCGGCTTCGCCAAGCAGTCCGGCGGCGACGTCGACGTCGCCAGCGTCCCTGGCCGCGAAACGGCCTTCACCCTGTACCTGCCCCAAGCCGACGCCCCCGCCGCCGAGGCACCGGACACGCAAACGGCGGCGTCCGATGGCCGGGCGCTGCGCATCCTCGTCGTCGAGGACAACCTCGATGTCGGGCGGACCTGCACGCAGATCCTGGAGGAGCTCGGGCATTCCACGGTCTGGGCAAGGAACGGCGAGGAGGCCCTCTCCGAGATCGAGCGCGACCCGGACCGGTTCGACGCGGTGTTCTCCGACGTGGTGATGCCGGGGATGGGCGGCATCGCGATGGCCCACCGCATCCGGGCGATGCTGCCGGACCTGCCCATCATCCTCACGTCCGGCTACAGCGACGTGATGGCCCGGGAGGGCACGCACGGCTTCGACCTCGTGCGCAAGCCCTACTCGGCCGCGCAAGTCGCCGAGGCCTTCCGGGCGGTACCGGGACGGTCGGAGACCGGCCCGCGATAGGCCCGGGTGAAGCGACGCCCCGGGAGGGCGCAGCTTTCGCGCTCAGGCGGCGAAGCCACGGATGGCGGAGATGACCTTGTTCTCCCGAAAGGGCTTGTCGCAGAACACGCCCCGCGCCGGGATGGCGTCGAGGTCCGGTGCCAGGGCGCCCGTCAGGACCAGCTCGATGGGCGGCCACCGGTCGCGGATCATCGCCACCAGCTTCAGCCCCGTGGTCGAGCCGCGAACGTCGAGGTCCGCGAACACGACCCGGATGTCCGTCCGCCCCTCCAGGGTGCGGACCGCCGCCTCGGCGGTGCGGACAACGACGGCCTCGCATCCCGCCTCCTCGACGAAGTCCCTCATGATCCCCGCCAGGATCGGCTCGTCCTGGAGCACCAGCACGACCGGCTTCGGGTTCGCTCCGTCCGGCTGTCTCGCTGTCATAGACGCTGCACCTCGACCAGCGGCGCACGCATCGCCGCCACGAGCCCCTCGGTATGATAGGTCACGTCGACCTCGCCCGTTCCCACCAGGCCGGTCCGGATCAGGCGCGATCCGAAGCCGCGCCGCGTCGGGGCCACCACGGGAGGGCCGCCGTGCTCGCGCCACCGCAGCACCAACCCCGGCTCTCCCGCATCGCCGTCGATCCACCACCGCACCTTGACCTCGCCCTCCTCGCCGGACAAGCTGCCGTACTTGGCCGCGTTGGTCGCCAGTTCATGGAGGAGCAGCGACGCCGACAGCGCGGCACTGGGGCCGAGCGCCACGTCGGGGCCATCGAGCGTGAAGCGGCGCGCCTCGGCCGCGGTGCCCAGAACCTCCCGGCAGACGCTTCGCAGGTCGGCGGCCGTCCAGTCCTTGCGCAGCAACAGGTCGTGGGCCGAGGCCAGCGCCTGGATGCGCTTCTCGAAAGCCTCGACCGGTCCGCGCTCCGACACGGAGCGCAGCGTCTGGTGCGCGATGCTCACGACCATCGCCATCGTGTTCTTGAGGCGGTGGGAGAGTTCGTGGTTCAGCAGGTCCTGCCGCTCTTCCGCGCGCCGCCGCTCGACGGCCTGGCGGGTCAGCTCTGCGATCTGGCGGATGAACGCGACCTCCGGTTCCCCCCAGGAGCGCGGACGGTCGTCGTTCACGTACAGCACCGCCACCGTCCGGCCCTTCTCGACGATGGGCACGTTGACCAGCGTTCGCGCGGAGACCGCCTCCAAGGTCGCGGCGGAAGCGGCGGTTCGCGGGTCCTCGCGCACGTCGCCGATGACGACCGTCCGCCCCTGCCGGAGGTCCTCGGCGTAGAGGCCGTAATCGTCCATGCGGTAGCGGCCGGCGAGCGTCGGGAAGTCGGGAGCGGTCCAGTCCTCCTCGACCACGAAGCCCTCGCCGTCGGGGCCGACGGTGCCGTAGCCCACCCGACCGACTCCGAGCACACGCCCGAGGATGGCGGAGGCCGCCATCGCGATCGCGTCGGTGCCGATGGCGCTCCGCAGCCGCTCCCCGAACTCCAGGAGGCCGCTGCGCCGGGCATCGGCCTGCACTCGCTCCGTCACCTCCATGAAGATCACGCCGAAGCGCCCGCTCCCGAGCGGGAAGGCCCGGCCCTCGTACCACCGCGCCAGGGTGCCGACCTGCCGGACGAACGTTACGGGCTCCCCGGTCTCGACCACGTCGGCGAACTCGTCGACCCAGGCGTCCTCCACGCCGGGGATCACCTCGCGGACCGTGCGGCCGACGACGTCGGCCGGGGCGATGCCGACGAGACGGCCCCAGGCGGAGTTGACGTCGACATAGCGCCAATCCGTGATGCGCCCGGTCGTGTCGCGCACGACCTCACCGACGACGAAGCCTTCGCTCAGGCGCTCGAACAGGCCGCGCCAATGGGCCTCGCTCGTCGCGAGGCGCTCCTCGAACGACCGCCGCTCGGTGATGTCGCGCGACACGGACAGGATCCGCTCCGGCCGCCCGTCGGGGCCGAAGATCGGCGTCACCTGGACGTCCCACCACTTGGCGTTACCGAGGAAGGTGTCCGCGCGCCCCTGGAAGTGACCGATCCGCCCGTCCCGGGCCGCTGCCAGCGCCGCGAGCGCATCGGCGTTCCCCCGGCCCTGCCAGAAGCTCGGCCATGGGCAGCCCTTGATGTGATTGAAGTCGCTGACCTCCATCACCTTCCGGCCGCCCTCGCTCATGAAGGTCAGGCCGCCGTCGAGGTCGAGCACCTTGATGCAGTCGGCGGACGACGCCAGGACGCTGCGCATGAACTCGGCGTCGGCCTGTTCCTTCGTGGCGGCGTTGCGCTCCTGCGTGCGGTCGCTGAACGCCTTGACGAAACCCTGGTGCGTCCCGTCGAGCCCCCGCAGCGAGGTCATGTCGCCGACCGCGTAGAACCGGCCGCCGTCCTTGCGCAGATGCCAGCGCATGTCCTCGGCATGCCCCTCGTCGAGGACGAGAGCCATCTCTTCCCGGGCTCGACCCGTCGCCCTATCCTCGGGCGTGAAGATCCGCTCGATGGTCTGCCCGCGCATCTCTTCGGCATTCCAGCCCAGGATGCGTTCCGCCCCGACGTTCCAGTCGGTCACCTTGCCCGCGGCATCCGTGACGACGATGGCCATCTCGCTCGCACTGTCGAAGATCGCGCGCTGGCGCGCCTCGCTCTCGGCGAGACGGCGCCGGTTGCGGTGCGCCTCGGTGACGTCGATCTGGCTGCCGAAGCGGTAGCGCAGGCGGCCCTCGCCGTCGAAGACGGGTCCGATGAACAGGGCGTTGACGAAGGGCGTGCCGTCCCGGCGATGGTTGGTGATCTCGATGGTGAGGTCGCGGTTGTCGCGCAACGCCGCGCGGATCTCGTCGACGTGGTTGGGCTCGGTGGCCGGACCCTGGAGGAACCGGCAGTTGCGACCGACGACCTCGTCGATCCCGTAATCCGTGAGGTCGAGGAAGGCGCGGTTGGTGAAGACGATGGGGTCGTCGTCCTGGTTGGGATCCGTGAGGATCATCGGCAGGCCGGTCTTGTCGACGGCGGAGAACAGCACGTCGGCATCAGATACAGGAGAGTGGTCACGCCGGCTGAACGCTTCTGCGCCGTGAGCGGTCCGCTCGCCTCGCTCCGCCCGAAGGCGCAGGACCTCTGCCTCAAGTTCCTCGCGCGAGAGGCCATGCAGATCGTTGTTCATTTAAAACTACGCCCGCCCCCCGGCGAATAATGTCGTCCTTTGAGCGCGCTGATAGCGAAGGGCCATCGCAACGTCACTGCGGCGTTCGGTTCAGCGCTTTACGATGGCTCTCTGATCCACGTCGGAGTTGCCATGTGGCCCGCGGATGGCTGCTTTTGGGATGCTCCGGTGGACACCCGCACCACCGTGTTGGGTCGATAGAGGTTGGTCCGCTTGTCCGGCGTGGCCTCTCCGAAGCAGACCGACGGCTTTTGGCGAGACTACGCCATAGCGGATCGCCGGGCGCGCGAAACCTGTCGTTCGGCTTTGCGGCGAGTGCCGGAAGTCAGATGAAGCCGGCAGCCTCCCGGAAGCAGATGGAGTGGATGGCTCCCGCTCCGACTGACGGCATGTCGGTGCCAAGATGTGGTTGCTACCGAATCCGCAGCCACGCAGGTGCAGGAGCCATCCCCATGGAGATCACCACTGTCGGCATCCATCTGGCCAAGAGCATCTTTCAGGTTCATGCCGTCGATGCAGCTGACAGCGTCGCGGCCGCGTGCGCAGGCGCCATCATGCTGACCGGCGATAATGCCCGCACGGCCCAGGCCGTCGCCAGCGCGCTCGGCATCGGGGCCCGGGCCGAGCTCCTGCCGGAGGACGAGCTGCGCATCGTGCGCGAGCTCCAGGGCGCGGGCGCCGTCGTGGCGAAGGTCGGCGATGACATCAACGACGCCCCGGCGCTGGCGGCCGCCGATGTCGGGATCGCATGGGTGGCGGCACGGACGTCGCGTAGGAGACCACCGATGCCGCGATCCTGCACGGACGGGCCGCGGACGTGGCCCGCATGGTCGCGCTCGCCCGTTAGACGCTCGGCAACATCCGGGCGGATATCGCCATCGGCCTGAAGCTGGTTTTCCTGGTGACGACCATCGTCGGCATAACCGGCCTGTTGCCGGCGATCCTGGCCGACACCGGGGCGACCGTTCCGGTGACGGGCAACGCTCTGCAGCTTCTGCGCGCACGAATCTGACCGGCGGCCCACCCGGAGCTGCCATCCATGGCCCCCATGCGACCAGGGCGCCTCGCTGACCAGGCGCCGGCATCATCGGCGGGGACTGTCCATGGTCGCGCCAGCCGCGGCGCTGTGGGCCGGCAGCCCGGCGGCCTACGAACCGCGCGGAGCGAACAGGTTGAGGGTACCGCCGGGCAGGCACACCAAGCCGCGGGTTACGTCACACCGGTCTCGGCGATGGCCCTCGAAGACGCGGAGCCGGAAGATGGCCGCAACGATGCAGAAGCCGCCGTAGGCCGCGTCGGCGCGGCCGGCGGCCTCGCCTTCCACAGGCGTGAGCAAGTAGGCCAGCAGCGCCAGCGAGATCAGCCGGGCGCGAGCCACCATGGCGCTTTGTCGAGCCGAAGCCTACGCCCCGCTCGATATCACGAACCCTCGGAAGGGCTTGAAGTCAAAAATCTTGCGTGAGGAAACTCTTGGCATAGTGGCGCGGAACTCTGCGCGCGAAAGCATATTCCGGGGCCGGGGGCGTTGGCAGGATCCACGGAATCGACGCGTCCCAGTGCATGATGCATTCGGAAGGTTCATGCCGGGCTTGAATCCCACGGGTCCGCGGCATGGCTCAAACCGTCTGCGGGACCGCCGCCGCCGGACGGGATGACCCGCCTGCGGGTCTCCTCCTTCGCCGCGGCGACCCGCAGGCCGACCTCGGCGAGGTTTTCCAGGCGCAACTGGACCCGCTCCGGCGGCAGGTCGATCAGGTCCAGGTTGTGGCGCTTGATGAAGTAGAAGGCCATCGACAGACGCACCTCCACCTCCCTGGCGCCGTCGACCATCCCGTAGTCGCGCTCGATCGCCCGGCGCTGGTCGTCCGTCAGCCCGGGATGCGGCAGCACCCTCAAGGTGATCGTCGTGTGCCACTCGACGTCGTCGGCGGGCTCGTAGCTGGCGGCCTCCGCCCCCCCGAACTCGTCGATCCGGCTCAGGACGAAGTCCCGGAAATCCTTGTGGTCGCAAGCCCAGGCGCGCACGTGCCACCGCGCACCGTCGAAGGCGAGCGCGTGCGGCGCGATGACCCGCCAACGCGAGTTCGTCAGCGACTGGTAGCGGATCCGCAGGGCGCTGCGCGACCGCATCGCGCCGAGGATCAGCCGGAGGCACTCCGGATCCACGTGCCTCGCGACGTCCGGCGCCATGTCGATCGCCGGCAAGGTCTTGAACCACACGACGTCCCGGGGGAGGGCCCCGGACATCAGCGCCCGGAGCTGCAGCAGGAGCCTGTCCGCCGACGGCACGAGGAACCGGGGCCGGATCGCGGCGCCGGGCACGAACGACTTCGCCGTGGAGTCGTACTCGACGTTGCCCTCCGCCAGGCCGCGGTAATTCTTGAGGTCGACCGAGGCCTGCGGCGTCGAGATGTCGAAGGCCGCCTCCAGGTCGCTGCGGTTGAGCTGCCCTTCCCAGAACAGCTTCCATTCCATGAACTCGTATCGGACGTTCCTCGCCCAGACGCGCCGCTCCGGCTCGGCCATGTCTACCCCTCCGCTCACTTGACGGGTATAGCAACAATACCCATCTATGGACTAGACGGGTCGCCGATTCTCGCGCGGCGACCGACGGAAGGATGCCGGCGACCGGCGCGAGGCGGCGTCATCCGGACATAGGTGACACAGGCGGCGAGGCGAAAGGAGCGGCGATGCAGGACGGAAACAAGCAGGATCGGATCCAGCACGATGCGGCGGACATCGTCGAGGCGGCGACCGACATCGAGCGGCAGCGCGCGATCGAGTTGGACGCCCGTTCGGAGACGGCGCGGATCGACGCCGAGATGGCCGAGCTCGCGCGCCGTCGCGTCATCCAGGAGGACGCCGCCACGAAGGCGCACGCGGCGATCGCCGCCGACGAGCGGCGGATCGCCGAGGACGACCGCGACATTCGCGATGCCCTGAACGGCGGCGATTGCCCGCCCGCCCATGGCGGTCAGCCCGTGCCGCCGGCCGCTCCCCCCGCGCCCGGCCCCGGGAACCCGCCGGTGGTCCCCCCGCGTCGCGTCGGATGAGCGTGCCGGCTCCCATGGCCCGGTCGGGCGGCCCCGTCGGCGGCGACACGCCGTGCGGGGCGGCCTGGCCGGACCGTTTCACCTGGGAGCTCGCCCGGCTGCGCGAGCGGGGGCGCGTGACCGGCGCCGGCCGCGAGACCGCGCCGCCCGGATTCCTGGTCGTCCGATACGAGTGGGACCATCGGGGCCGCACGCTTCCGCTGGCGATCATCTACCCGCCCGGCTTTCCCCTGACGCGACCCGAGATCCGGATGCTGCGGGTCGAGGATCGCCCGCGCAACCACTGCAACCCGGTGAACGGCAACCTCTGTTTCCTGGCGCACGACCGGCATGCCTGGCAGCCGGAGACGTCGGTCGCATCCTACATCGAGGATCGGCTGCCGATGATCCTGGACGGCACCCCCGACGGCGAGCCGGTGGCCGAGCCCATGGAGGATTGGTGGGCGGCGCTCGCCGTGCCGGGCTCGGCCTTCGTGATCGAGTCGGGATGGGAATTGGGCACCCATACCTGCGGCACGTTGGCCTTGCGGGTCGGGGTGGTGCCCGGCCGCCCCCCCGCGCTGCGAGCGTTCGTGGAAGGGGTCCTGGACGGCGGCGGCGGCGAGATCGCCCGGAACGCCGGTCCGCTTCCCCTGGAGTTCTCCGCAGCGCGTTCGATCCGTGTCCCGTGGCGACTGCTCGACGAGGAACCCCAGCCGGACGAATACGAACGCGTGTTCGGCGCCGTGTCGCCCGGCACCGGCACGACAGGGCTGATCCCGCTCGCCGACAGTCTGCGCGCCCGCATCGCGGCCGTGGCGTGCAGGACCGAGATCACGCACGGCGAGCGCGGCCTGTCCTGGATCCTCCTGGTCCGCACGGGCAGCCGGCGGGCGTTCGAGCACGGCCGCGCGGACCAGATCCATTCCGGCACGGCCCGGACGTTGCGGGCGGGGTTGGACGACCGCCGCTCACGCTCCCCGTCCGCAGGCGTCATCGCGGGGAAGCGGATCGCGATCGTCGGCCTCGGCGCCGTCGGCGCCCCGGTCGCCCTCGACCTAGCGCGCAACGGGGCGCGTTCGATCGCGATGGCCGACTTGGACATCGTCACGCCGGGCAATGCCGTGCGCTGGCCGCTCGGCGAGTCGGCATGGGGACGCTTCAAGGTCGACGCCCTCGCCGACTTCATCGCGGCCAACCATGCGGCCACGCGGACGGCGGTCGCCCGAATGCCGATCGGCAACCTCGACTTCCGGACGGCCGAGGGGGAGGGGGGCGAGTTCGTCGCCGCCCTCAACCAGGCCGATCTCGTCGTCGACTGCAGCACCTCGTTCGAGGTCGAGCGGCTCCTCGCCCGACATGCCGGGAGCATGGGTGCGCCGCTGATTTCCGCCTACGGCACGGCGGCGTTCACCGGCGGCGTCGTGGCATGTTTCGCGCCCGGGGGTGGCTGCCCGAACTGCCTGCTCCACCAATACGGGTCCGGCGCCATCGCGCGGCCGTCCGGCGAGCGGGGGGACGCGCACGCGGTTCGGTTGCCCGGTTGCGCCGACGCGACCTTCTCCGGAGCCTCGCACGACCTGGGCGAGCTGTCGATGCACGCGGTGCGCGTCGCGGTCCGAACCCTCCGCGCGGCGCCGGCGACGTCGTTCGTCGAGACATTGAACTTCGTCGGCGAGGACCGGAGGCCCGCCTGGCGCTTCGATCCATTCGAACGCCATCCGGCCTGCGCCTGCGGTTGACCCGTCTCGCCATCCCCCAACGCCTTCTCGAACTTTGCGTCGCGGCGGCCGACGCGGCCCTGCCGCACGAGGAGGGCGGGATCCTGCTCGGATCGCGGGACGGCCGCGGCGACCGGTTCGTACGCCACGTCATCGGGTCCGGGCCCGGCGCGCGCCGGGCCCGGACCTGGCTCGAAGTCGACCACGACTGGCAGAATCGCCGGATCCGCGATCTCGCGGACCGTGGCGGCGACGTGGCGTTCCTGGCGGACTGGCATTCCCATCCGGACGCCACGGACGCCGCGTTGAGCCGGTTGGACGTCGCGACCCTGGCGAAGCTGGCTGGCTTCACCCCCTTGGGTTGTCCCGACCCGGCCATGATGATCCTGTTCCGCGGGGCGGACGGTTGGCGCGCCGGAGCCTGGAGGCTGGCACCCGGCGCCCGGCGGCCAAGGGGCGTCGCCCCCGTCGGGGTCGAGGTCGTCGACGAGGTGACGCCGTAGCGGGCCATGGCGATCCGGGTCCTCCGCGCCGGCCGGGGTCGCGGTGAGGGACGCCGTGTCCGCCTTGGCCGCCCGGATCTTCGGCCGGCCGCGCAGGCCGGGCCGGCTCCGCTGCCGGCTCCCGACGTCAGGCGACGGGGAGGATCATGCGCCGCCGGCGAGTGACGGCGGAGCCTCGGTGCGGCACGCCTCACGTACGGCCCCGGCCAGGGCCCCCGCCGGGGGAGCTACCGAAACGACCCGCCCGTCCGTGGCAAACACGATCAGGCCGATGCCGGCGCCCGTCGCGGCCATGTAGCGCCGGACTTGGCCCCGGTACCCCTCGACCGCGGACTCCGTCGGCGCGACGTCGCTCTTCCAGTCCACGACGACCTCCGGCCGCCCGGACTCGTCGTAGGCCATCGCGTCGACGATGCCGGCCGTCGCGTGGTCCTCGCCGTCGCGTTCCTCCAAGGCGTACACCGGCAGCTCCGGCACGAGGCGTGCGCGCAGGGCCGCGATGGCGGGCACGGCCAAGGCCCGGGCCGCGCAGGCCGCCACCTCGTCGGGGTCCACGTCCCGGACGGCGAGCTGCATCGCGAGCTGGGAAGCGCGGAGCGCGAGATCGCCGCCCTCGTCGGTCTCGCCGGTCAGCAGCTCCTCGATGAGCTTGTGCAGGATCAGCCCGCGATCGCGGCTCCCGCGGACGGCCGCCGCGAGGCCGGGCGGCGCGACGGGCGCCTCGATGTCGGGCGCCTCGATGTCGAGGGCCCCGCCGGGCGCGGCCTCGTCGCCCTCGTGGCGGCTCGGCACGACCCATCTCAACCGGCGGTGGCCTGCCACCCGCGCGGCCTCCTCCGCGAAACTCTCGCGCGTCTGGGCGTTGCGACCCGCGGGACCGGTCCTCGCGCCCGGGACCGGAAGCCGGTCCATGTCGATGGCGGCCAGCCGGTCCAGCCCCAGGCCGACGACCGAGGCCCAGGCGTCGTCGTGGGCCGGGTCGGGGAACCGCGGGATCACCAGGGTCTCGCGCGCGCGGGTCGCGGCCACGTACCAGAGCCGCACGCGCTCGTTCCCGACCTCGCGGTCCTCGGCGGCCAGGACGGCGTCGTAGCCGGCCGGCCGCACCCCGAAGACCGGGCAGTAGAGGCAGTTCGAGGCGCGGTCGACCAAGGCGCCGCTCGCCGGGATCGTGAGCGTCGAGGTGTTGATCGGGATGACCACGGGCCATTCGAGGCCCTTCGACGCGTGCA
Source organism: Blastomyces emzantsi (assembly GCA_003206725.1). Taxonomy (NCBI): domain Eukaryota; kingdom Fungi; phylum Ascomycota; class Eurotiomycetes; order Onygenales; family Ajellomycetaceae; genus Blastomyces; species Blastomyces emzantsi. The sequence goes on from QGQJ01000015.1 coordinate 47,970, forward strand.
TGGTGAACAGGGAGACGGCCTCGGCCTGGGCGTCCGGACGCCCCTCGACCGCGCGGGTCCGGCCGTCCCAGGCGGCCTGCATCGCGCGGGCGAACGCGCGCAGTCCGCGCACGGCGTACGGGCGGGACATCTCAAGGTACAGGTCGACGTTGGCCAGGGCGCGCTCGGCGTGGCCGTCGTGACGCCGGCCCAGGACCGGCCTCAGCATGACGGCGTCGACCGCCCGGCTGAGGATGTCGTACGGCGTGGTCCCCAGCGCCTGCCGCGCCAACGCCTGGAGGCGTTCGAGGACGGGGCGCGCGACCGGGTGCGCGACGGCGGCCACGTCGATCCCGAGGCGCAGGGGCGGCACGGCGTCCGGCCGGTCCGGGTCGCGCGGCAGGCCGTGGACCAGGTCCAGCAGTTCCTCGTCGGTCAGGCCTACGGTCGGCCCGCGCAGGAACGCGCCGAGCGCCAGGGTGTCGCGCGGGTCGGCGAGGACGCGGGTCAGGGCGATGAGGTCCTGGACCTCCTGGCGACGGAAGAAGCCCTTGCCGGCCTGCGTCGACACGGGGACGCCCCGGGCCTCCAGCGCCTCCTCGTAGCGCCACAGGTCGCTCCCGCTCGGCGCCAGCAGGGCGATGTCGCCGGGCCGGAGGGGCCGCGTGCCGTGGGTCTTGCACGTGACCAGCTGCGTCCCGATCAGGCGGGCGCAGAGTTCGGCGACCGCCTCCGCCTCGGCGTCCCGCAGGGCGCCCGCCTTGCGCTTGGTCCCGTCCGCCGGGCCGGGCACGTCGAGGGCGGCGACGCAGGGGCCGCGGTCGTGGTCCTCGTGGAACGCCGCGAGGGGGGCGAACCCGGGCTGGCCGGGTCCGGCCAGGATGTCCTGGAAGCACCGGTCGACGAACGCGAGGATCGACCGGCAGGACCGGAAGTTCGTGGAGATCGGCACGACGTCGTCGGGCGAGCGGGCCAGGATCCGCTCGCGGGCGCGGACGTAGGTCGAGACGTCGGCGCCGCGGAAGCGGTAGATCGCCTGCTTCGGGTCGCCGACGAGGAACAGGGCGCCGGGCCGCAGCACGCGCGCCGTCCAGTCGTCGGCGGGCGCCCCCTCCGGCCGTTCCCCGCACAGCAGCCAGAACAGCATCGCCTGCTGCGGGTCGGTGTCCTGGAACTCGTCCACCAGCACGTGCCGGTGCCGCCGCCCCAGCGCCTGCCGGACCGGCTCGTGGTCCCGGAGCAGGCGCACCGCGGCCTCGACGAGGTCGTCGAAGTCGAGCAGGCCGCCGGCCCGCTTGCGCTCCCGGTAGCGGTCGAGGACCGTCCGGACCCGGGGCACGAGCCTGGCCAGGAGCTCGCTCGCCGCGGACGCCCGCATGCCGTCCCACGCGGCGCAGCAATCCCCGTGCAGCGTCTTGGCCGCGGCATGGAGCCTGTCCGCCTCGACCTTCGGGAGCCCGGCGCTCCGGACCGCGGCCTGCCACTTGCCCTTCCCGCCCTTGTAGGCCGCGAACGCGCCCTTCGACGTGCAGAGCGCCGGGTCGGGCTTCGCCGTCAGGACGCCCAGGAGCTCCGCGTCCCCGACCGGGCCGTGCGCCGGCGTCCGGGACGCCATCGCGCCGAAGGCCGCGGCGGCGGCCGCGGTCTCGGCCTCGGCGGGCGACGCCGCGACGAAGGCGGCGTAGGCCGCGACGCTTTCGGCGAAGCCTTCGGCGAGGCGGGACGACGGCACCGGGGGCGGCGGGCCCACGGCGCGGCCCGCGCGCAGGCAGCCGGCGACGCGCTCTACCGCCTTCTCGGCGGCGACGGGATCCGCGAGGAACATCTCCGCCACGAGGCATCGGCCGCCCGCGAGCGTCTCGCGCAGCCAGCCGTCCAGGATGTCGCGGAACAGGCCGTCGGCCTCGGCGTCGTCGGCGACGCGCGCCCCGGGGTCCATGTCGGCCTCGACCGGGTACGGCTTCACGAGCCGCTGGCAGAACCCGTGGATGGTCGTGCACACCAGTTCGTCGATCCGGCCCTGCGCGGCGGCCAGGCTCCCCTCCTGCTCCCGCGTCAGGCCATGCGGCAGGACGCAGCGCAACTCCTCGGGGACCTCCCCGGCGAGGAGGCGGTGGACGACGTCGCCGATCCGCTCCAGCAGCTCGCTCGCGGCGAGCTCCGTGAACGTCACCGCCGCGATCTCGCGCGGCGGGACGCCGGACGCCAGCATCATGGCGATCCGGCCGGAGAGGACCGCCGTCTTCCCGGAGCCGGCGCCGGCCTCGACGAGCATGGAGCGGTCGTGCCGCGCGATGGCCAGGGCGCGCTGCCCCGCGTCCGCCAAGGCCCTGTCGTGCACGGTCATCAGGGCGCTTCCCACACCAGGGCGGCGTCGCCGAGCGCCGCCGTCGCCGACGCCCGCTTGCGCGGGCAGTACACCTCGCCGGCGTTGGCCGGCAGCGCGAAGGCGAGGTCGTTCCACCCGGCCTCGGTGTCGGGTCCGGGCAAGGCGTTGCCCGCCCCGAGGCTTCGCCCGGCCGCCGCGAGGTGCCGGGCCAGGTCGGCCAGCGCCGCGTCGGGGCGTTCGAGGGCGATGCAGGTCCGCTCGCGCGGGTAGTGAAGCGAGGCGTCTATGGCCACGTCGCCGCCGAGCAGGACCCGGGCGGCGTAGCCGTAGATGCAGCGCTGCAGCTCCCGGCCTCCGGCCAGCACGTCGTCGGACCCGCGGGGCTTGCCGGTCTTGTAGTCGCGGACGCGGGCCGAGGCGCGGTCCCCCGAGAGGTCGAGGCGGTCGATGTAGCCGGAGATGCGGAAGCCCGTCCCCGGGATCTCCACGGGCAGGTCCGGATCCCACGGGACGGCGCCCCCGGCCCGCTTGGGGCCCCGGCCGCCGAACGGCACCTCGACCCAGCTGGACTGCCCCTCGTAGGCGTCGTCGGGGTGCGTGAGCGCGCTCCACGACGCGACCGACACGTCGTCGAGGACCCGGCGCCAGACCACCGCGGGCGGGATCGCCCGCCCGCGCTCCCACGCGTCGGCCACGGCCCGGACCGCGCCCTCCAGTGCCGCCCGCCGCGCGGCCTCGGACGACGCGGCCCCGTCCCCCGCCTCAAGGGCGATGACCGCCAGCTCCAGCACCTCGTGCATGAGGTTGCCGAACGCGCGATCGTCCAGCGTCAGCGTCTCCTGGCTGGAATCGGCGGCCTGGAGGCCGAGGCCGTAGCGCCACACGAAACCGAGGGGGTCGCGCAGCAGCTTGCGCAGGGAGTTGGCGGAGTGCACCCGGCCCAGCACCGACAGGATGACGGGGTGGTCGGGCCGGACCAGGCCGTCGTGCGGCGTCGGGGAGTGGGAGGCCCACGACGCCCAGCAGGAAGCGGCGGACCGGGCCTGGGCCGTGGACGCGAACTCCTCCGGCCGCGCCGTGAGCCGGTCGACCTCGCCGGCGGCATGCTCGGGGACGCGGTTCCTCCCGAGGTGCGCGCCGTCGGGGTGGTCGCGCAGAAGAGGGCTGCGGCCGAGGAGCCGGCCGTCGGCGCCGCGGCGGGCCCGCGACAGCACCACGGCGTCCGCGCTCGTGGCGAGGATCGCGTCGAAGTCGCCCCGGTCGACGGCCGAGCGCGGCTGCGGATCCAGGACGTGCGAGGGGACCAGATGGTCCGACAGCAGCCGGTCCTCCGTGGCCACCTGCGGCCAGCCGCGCGAGCTCAGCCCGAGGAGCCGGACGAACCGCCGCGGGGCGCTCGCCAGGGAGGACGCCGGCACCCAGACCACCGACGTGCCGGCGTCGGCGTCGTCGTCGATGCGCTGCCGTGACAGCGTCAGGTCGACCACGGCGGGCGCCCCCTCCAGCAAGGCCTTCCGCCAGATCCGGAGCGCGAGCCCGGATAGCAGGGCCTCCCCCGCCCGGGCGGCCCCCGCGGTCCCGGCGGCCAGGAGCGCCAGGATCGCGCGAAGCCCGGCGGCCAGCGCGGGACCCTCCGAGTGGCCGGTCACTCCCTCCCCGCCCAGCAGGCGCTCCCAGGCGGGGAGGTCGGAAAGCGGGGCCTCGCGGGGCAGGATCCGCGTCCATCCCTCCGGCAGGGCGGCGAACGGCCCGGGGGCGTGCCGCAGCAGCGCGGCGAGGCGGCGCAGGCCATCCTGCGTGACGCCCCTCACCAGGATGTCCGCGAGCGCCGCCGCCGCCTGCCCCTCGCGCACCGCCGTCGCAGGGACCCCGTGGACGAACCGCACGTCCAGGTTCGCCTCCGCGCGGAGCGCGAGGACGACGTCGTCGTAATCCTCCGTCCTGCAGGACGACACCGCGATCTCGGACGGCCGGGCCCGGCCGGTCGCCATCAGCCACCTCGCCCAGCGGAAGGCCTCCAGCACCTCGTGGCGTGGCGTCGCCGCGGTGCAGACCTCGACCGCGGGCGCCGAGCGGGGCCCGTCGACGACGCGAAGGGCCGCCGCCGGCACCCATTCGGGAACCGGGCGCGGCCCCGAGGCCCAGCAAACCGCCACGTGCCGGGCCAGGGCCGCGGCGACCCCTCGCCAGCAGGGCGCGAGGTCCGCCATACCCTGGAAGGTCGTCGGCCCGAGCACGCGCCCGGCGTGGGCGGCGCGGGCCGTCGCGGCGGCGGCGAGGTCGGTGGGGCGCATCATACCTGACGGCAGCTTCCCGACGACGGCCGCCTCCAGCCTGGCGAGGGACGCGACGCGGCCGGCGCCCGCGCCGTCCAGGGCGAACCCGGCAGCCCAGGCCTTCCGCAGCGTCTCCGCCGCGGCGTCGACCATGCCCGGGAGCGACTTGATCGGGTCGAGCTCGCCGATCTCGACCTCGTCCAGGGCCTCCTTGAGCGCCCCCCTGAGGGACTCGTCGTCGATGGGGCGGGCGAAGCCGCCGGCGAGGCGCGCGGCCAGGGCCTCCACGGTCAGCACCTGCACGCCGTGCTCGCCCCGGCGAGCCGCCGCCAGCCGTTCGTCCGCCACGGCCAGTCGACCGTGGACCACAACCGTCCGGCGAAACCCCATCGCCAACCCCCACCTCGGATTGCGGGCATTATCGGAGCACGCGATCCTTATGGTCAAGCTTGCGCCGCCGATCGACGCGTGCGGGGGGCGTCCCGTGTCCCGGATGCCGCGGTCGGCCGCGCCGACCGCGTCAGGCGCCGGGTTCGAGGATGCGGCGCGCGACGTCAGGGACGGCGTCCGCCTCCAGCCGCTCGACCGCCAGCGACCGGGCGAGCAGGGCGTCGGTCAGGTAGCCGTCGTACTTCTCGCGGACGGGCTTCGCCGCCAGGCCGGCAAGGGCGCCGGCGTCGGGGGGCGGGGAGCCGGCGATGTCGGTGAGGACGGCGCGCAGGTCGCCCGCGGAGCAACCCCGCACCTCGACGGCGTGGCCGTAGGGCGTGGCCTGCAGGTTGCGGGCCAGGAGCGTCAAGGCCAACGTCTCAAGCTTGGCCGCGCCGACCCACGGCAGGACCGTGCAGTCACGCCCGACCTCGACGATGCAGGTCCCGTCGAGGCCGTACCCCAGGAAGGCCGCCCTGCCTTGGTCGAGCAGCGCGCGAGCCCCGGCGTCGAGGTAGGCGGGCATCCCGGTGCCGGACAGGCATCGCCGCATCGCCGCGGCGACGGCGTCGTGCACGCCCGACCATCCGCCGCCGAACCTCGGCGGCAACGCCGACTTCGTGGGAGCCACCACGACGACCTTGGCCCGTGCGTCCAGGGACTCGATCCGCCATCGGCGGCCATTGAAGATGATCGTCTGCCCGGGCGCCAGCGTCAGGTCGAGCGGCACCGTGCCCAGGACCTTCCCGCCGACGACCATGACCCGGTACTCTTCGTCCGTCTGGAAGACGGCGTAGAACTGATGGCCCTCCGCGAGACGCTCGCCGGCCGGCCCCAGCATCAGCAAGCCGTCCGGCGACATCTCGACCAGGGCCGCCTCGGGACGCGCGATCGCCCTTAGCAGCTCGACGAACAGGTCGCGCGAGACGTTTCGAAACGGCCCGCGCCCGCAGAGCGTCCTCCAGGCGGCGTCCGGCCGCAGGCCCCCCGTCTGGGCGACGAGCGCGAGCACCTGGTGTGTGAGCGTCGAGAGATGCAGCCCGCCCACCCGCGGCGGCTCGCACCAGCGCTCCAGGAGCAGGTCGACGGTCGCCACGGCCTGCACGAGGTCGAGGCGCAGCCGGTCCGCCGGATGGAGCGTCGGCCCCGCCGCCTCCTCGGCGACGTAGATGCGCAGGACCGATGGCATGCCGGGCCGCCGGCCGGACCGCCCGAGCCGCTGGCGGAGCGACGACACGGATGGGCCCGGACCGATCTGCGCGACGCTCTCGACGTCGCCGATGTCGATGCCGAGCTCCAGGGTCGTCGTCGCCACCGCGGTCGTCGGCCGGCCGTCCTCGCGCAGGCGGGTCTCGACCGCCTCGCGCTCGGCCCTGGCGAGGTTGCCGTGGTGGGCGAAGAACTCGTTGGGGAGCCGCGCGTCCTCGGCGAGGGCGCGCAGGCGGTCCGCATACACCTCCACCCGCTGCCGGGATCCGGCGAACAGGAGGTTGCGGCGGCCGCGGAGCACCTCGAACAGGTGAGACGCGATCGGCTCGTCGGCCCCGTTCGCGTCCGGGGCCGGCTTCACGGGTTCCGCGCGCTCCGGACCGTCGGCGTCGGGGGCGCCTTCGCGACGCGCGTCCGCGGCTTCGCTCCCGGTGCCATTTCGCGGCGGGCGCTCGTAGCCGCGGACCTGCAGCAGCAGGTCGGCGCCGCCCTCGCGGCTCTCCACGAGCCGGACCGAATCCGGGGCGCCCGGCCGCAACGCCTCCCGGGCGAGGCGCATGTCGCCCAACGTGGCCGACAGCCCGACGCGGTCGACGTGGTCGCGCCCGCAGGCCACCTCGACGCGCGTCAGGAGGGACTGGAGCTGGCGGCCCCGCTCCGTGCCGACGAAGGCGTGCAGCTCGTCCACCACCACCGCGTCGAGCGCCCCGAACAGCCGCGCCGCGTCGGGTCCGCGGCGGACCAGCGTCGCCTCAAGGGATTCCGGCGTGATCAGCACGACGCCCTGGGGGCGCTCGCGCGCCTTGCGCTTCGCGTCGGCCGGGACGTCGCCGTGCCAACGGTGCAGGGGGACGTCGCAGGCCTGCAGCAGGCCTTCGAGGCGCCGGTGCTGGTCGTTGATCAGCGCCTTCAGCGGGCAGACGTAGAGGATGGCGAACCCGGGCCTCCCGCCGTCCAGCCGCGGCAGGACGCGCGTCAGCAACGGCAGGAACGCCGCCTCCGTCTTGCCCGCGGCCGTGCGGGCCGAGAGGATCACGTCGCCGCCCGCCAGTATCGCCGGGACGGCCATCTCCTGGACCTCGCGCAGCGCGGTCCAGCCCTGCCGCCAGATCCAGCGGCGCACCGGCTCGGCCAGGGCTTCGAAGGCCGTCGAGGCCGCGTCGGGGACGACGTGGGCGCCCGGCGCCCGCGCGCCTGTCACAGCCGCAGGCGCGCGAGGTCGTCGGTCCCCGCGGCCTCGCCGTCGCCGTCGTCCGCGGGCGCCGAAGCGTCGGCGGCGCCGTCCTCGGGTATGGCCACGGCGCCGAGCCGTTCGCGCCAGTCCGCCCCCGGGTTCTGGTCCAGCACGGCCAGGAGGTCCACGAACGCCTTGACCGTGTTGCGGGGCGTGCGGAAGTAGGCGTCGCCCACCCTGGCCCGGCAATGGTCGAGGAACGCGTGCAGCGCCTCGTCCGGGACCAGGTGGCGGGCCCGGTCGCCGCCCGCGAACACGTCCCGCAGGCGTTCGAGCAGGACCAGCATCTCCTCGGGGGTCAGGTTCTGCAGCCGGACCACGGGACCGGACAGGTCCACAAGGCCGTCCGTCGCGAAGCTGTTGCCCGCGAGCCGGGACTGGAGCGCCTCGTAGGAGTAGAGGCCCCGCCGCGTGTCCAGCAGGAACTCCGGCGTCCCGCCGAGGACGAACCCCAGGCCCTCGACCGTGCCCTGGAGGACGTCGTTGAGGACGCGCAGGATCTGCTCGTAGTTCTGGTTGCGGGCCTGGGGGCTCTGGAGCTTGTAGAGGTTCACGAGCTCGTCGAGGCAGACGAACAGCCCGTCATAGCCGGCGAGGCGTACGAAGCGGGCGAGGAGCTTCAGGCTGTCGTAGACGTTCCCGTCGTCGATGATGCCGCGGACGCCGAGATCCTGGCGCGCCTCGGTCCGCGTCGCGTACTCGCCCCGCAGCCAGCGCAGCGCGTTCGCCTGCCGTGCCTCGTCGCCGTCCTCGTGGGCCGCGGCGTAGGCGGCGACCACGGTGGCGAAGTCGTAGCCTCCCACCTGTTCCTGCAACTCGGCGAGGCCGGCCCGGATCGCGTCCTCGGTCGCGCGCCCGGGGCGCTTCCCGTCCTCGACGGCCCTGGCGACGAAACGTTCGAGGACGTTGCGCATGGCCCCGCCGTCGGGCGCCGCGCGGGTCGCGAGGTTCCGGGCGAGCTCCGCGTACAGCAGCCGCGCCTGGCCCCCCGTCGCGTGGAGCCGGCGGTCCGGGGCGAGGTCGGCCTGCATCACCACCAGGTTCTTGGCCAGGGCGAGCTGGCGCACGAGGAAGAGGAAGAACGTCTTCCCCGCACCGTACTCGCCGACGACGAAACGCAACGCCGCGCCGCCGTCGGCGACCCGCGAGACGTCCGCGAGGAGCGCCTCGATCTCCCTTCGGCGCCCCACCTGGATGTGCTGCAGGCCCAGGCGCGGCACGACCCCCGCCCGCAGTGCGTTGACGATGGTGTCGCGGTCCCGGGGCCTGATGTTCGGCGCGGGCTTGGTGACGGTGACGGTCATGCTGTTTCCAAAAGGTGGGCCGGGATCAGGCCGACGTTCACGAGGACCGGGTCGCCCTCCTCGACGAGCGGGTCGTCGAATCGGTCGAAGGACCACGCGTTGAGGTCCTCCATCGCCGCGCCGGGCATCAGCCCGCGCTCGCGGGCCAGGCGGTCGAACGCGTCCCTCGGCCACTCGGGTCGCCCCGCGAGGGCGCGCATCAGGCCGGCGAGCCGGGCGTCGAGGCCATCGAACCCGCCGTCGGGGGCCCCGGGGGCGGCCATCGGGGCCGGTTCGGCCTCGGGGGGCGCCCCCTGCGCCTCACGGATGGGGTCGGCGTCCAGGTCGAACACCCCGGCGAGGACGGAGCTCACCGCCTCGGTTTCCGACCTGATGGCGGCCAGGCGCTCCGCATCGACGCGTCCCGCCGGCGCGGGCGGTCCCCGTTCCGCCCGTCGGGACGCGTCGGCGGCCGCACGGCCCGACGGCTCCCGCCCGTCCTCGGGGCCGCCGGGGATGAGGAAGGCCGCCTCGCGCGCCGGGCCGCGCGCGACGAGCACGGGCCCGTCCGGCGCCGCCGCCGGCGCGGCCCCGTGCAGCGCCGAGTACAAGCCGTTGAGGTCCAGGCCCATCTGACGGAACGCCTTCTCCAGCAGCGCGATCTCGGCCCGGTGGTGGCGGCCGTCGCTGGACGCCACGCGCACGAGCGTGTCGGCGACGGCCCGCTTCCGCTCCGGGTCCAGCCCGGCGAGCCGGGCGCGCATCGAGGTGAGCTCGGTCGGGTGGGCTTCGAGCCACGATGCGTCGGCACCCAGCCGCAAGCGCTCGTCCGGGCCGAGGCCCGGCGCATCGGAAGCCAGGTCGCGCAGGACCGCGCGTTCGTCCTCGGTCACGACGCCGTCCGCGCGGGCCATCAGCATGCCGACGGACAGGGTGAGGAACGCAGCCTCGTAAGCCGCGGACGGGGCGTCCACGGCGTCCCGAGGCCCGGTCAACGCGAACAGCGTCACGTCCGCCGCCGGGGCTCGGACAGGGAAGCGGGGGTCGGGGATCAGGCCGATCCCGAAGCGGCACAGGACGTCGGCCAGCTCCCGCGGCTTGGCGGCGGTGGCTCCCGCATCGGACCGCCCGGCCACGCGCCTGCCCAGCTCGGCCAGCGGCACCGGGGCGCACGCCTCCGCCCGCTCGCGCAGCCACGAGAGGTGGGCGGCGGCCGGCGCGTCCGCCGCGCGCTCGCGCTGGCCGGCCGGCAACAGGGCCAGGGCCTGGAGCGAGAGGGGGGACGCTCGGCCCGCCTCCTTGCCCAGGTGTCGGCTGTAGGCGTCCAGCCGGTCGGAGCTCAGGTCGAGCAGCTCGCGCCCGAGGGCGAGCGCGTCCGCGTGACGCGCGAGGTCGGGCATCCGCTCGGACCCGAAGAGCGCGAGGTCGACCTCGAAGGTCCGGCTCGCCGCCCGGTACAAGGCCGGGGACGGCGCGCCCTTGCGCCACTTGATCGGCAGGCCGCCGGACGGATGCCGGCGCTCGAACTCCGCCACGAACTCGTCCCTGACGCGGTCGAAGGCGCGGCGCGCCGGCGTGCGCACGCGCGTCTCGGGGTGGGACATCGTCCATGCCAGCAGCCAGACGCCCTCGACCGGCTTGCCGTCGCGGATGCGGGAGCCGACGGCGAAGCGCACCGACAGCGGCAGCTCGTAGCCGCTGGGCTCGAAGACCGGCGCCGGATCCGTCCCGGGCACGAGCGACAGGGCGTCCAGCGCCGCCAGCAGGCAGCTCGCGTAGTGGCGGAACGAGCCGTTGTCGCCGTAGACCGAGAGGAGCCGCTCGACTTCCGCTCGGATGGCGGGCCTGTCCTCGGCCGATCCTTCGAGCACCCCGCGCCGTTCGAGCCCGTAAAGGTACAGGAACACGTAGCCGATGGGCGTCCCCGGAGCGGCCCGGTCGCCGGCCAGCCATTCGAGGTAGGCCCGACGGGACGAAGGCTTCATGCTCCCGTAGGACGGGCAGTATTCCAGGTGCCGGCCGGCGGTGTCGGAGGTGGTCCTGGGGACGGCGAGCCCGGGGTCGACCAGGCAGTTGTCGTTCTGTTCGCCCCCCTTGGCCGGCGGCAAGGTCCTGCCGACGTAGACGAGCCCGGGAAGGGTCAGGCCCGCGACGGCCACGCCGACGCCGGCGGGGACCCACGTCCGGTCGCCGGCAAGCCTGTGCTTCGATGGACGCGTCGCGGGTTCGGATGCCCGGGGTGGCGCGGCCGCATCCGGGGAACGCGGGGCGATGGCCGGCGGGTGGCACGAGCGGTCGTCGGCCGTCTCCGGCGATCGCGCGACGAAAGGGTTCGAGGCAGGCGCCGGACCGGCGCGCGGCGGCTCTCCGGATCCCTGTCCGGGATCGATCGCGCCGGATCGATCCGTCGCTTCAATGGGATCATCCGCCGGCGGATCGGCGACGGCGTCCGGCGCCGGGACCTCCGTGGAGCCGACGAGCCCCGTCATCGGGCTCGGGTCGGCCATCGGCGTCCTCGGTTCGGGAATGACGGCGACGTGGTTCGAGGCCGCCGGCCGTGCAGCGCGCAAACCCACGGGTGCCTCGCGCGGCAGGCCGGTCGATGGAGCCGGCTCGCCGTCCCTAAGCCCGGCGTCGATGGTCTCCGGCGTGGACGGGACCAATTGGCGGCGTCTGCGGCGCACGCCCCAGGCGGCCAGCAGGGCGCCGGGTACGATGGCGCCGACCAGCGCGAGCGTGGCGAGGGGGAAGGCGGGGGCCGGGGACTGGCTCGAAGTCCCCGGCGCTTGCGATCGTGGCTCGGCGGCGGGGTTCGGCGCGTTGGCCCTGGACTCTCCCGACGCTTGACCGGAGACCGAAGGCGCGGCGGCTTTCGCCCCCCCGGTGTGTCCGTCGGGGCTGTCGCTATCGATGGCATCCTGGGCCGACGACGTCGGCGCCGGGCTTTCCTTGGCTCGCGCATCGGGATCCGGGACTTGTGCGACACCGACGGATGGCAGCGGGGAGCGCGCGGTCGCGTCGGGCTCCGGGGCCTTGGCGATCGGCGAAGCCGCAGACGGCTGCCTGGATCGTTGCCGCAAGCGCGCCAGCGTGTCTGGATCGGCCCTTCCGCTCTCGGGGAGACCTTCGCCGCGCTGGAAGCGTCTGAGGGCAGCCAACGACCGCGGGCCCCACCTGCCGTCGATCGTGCCAGGGTCGAAGCCAAGGTCCCTGAGGTCGTTCTGTGCGGCGCGGGTGGCCTGATCGACCCCCTGCGCCGAGGCATCCCCACCCGACGGGGGGACGGAAACGAACGCCATCACCAAGACCAGGGCGGCCCAACGCCCCTTGGCTCTGCTTACCCTTGCCACGTGATCTGGCTCCGCGGGCCGCCGCGCGTTGTCGCCGCCTGGCCCACGACCGTATTCTGATTTGGTCCGCGAATCCAAGACCGAACGCGCCGTTCCGGGTCCGCTATCCTAGGTTGAGGATAGCCGGCCGTGCGGGTCGCACGGATGCGCGCGGTCCGATCGTGGCCGATCCGGCCCGGACAGGGCGCGCGGTTTCGGGCCGTTGGCCCCGCATCGCGCCGCGCCTGCCCGTCGAGACGGGCCACAGGCCGGCCCGATTCCTCGCAGGTCGAATCGAACCGTGCCGTCGCGCTCGTCGCAGGGTCGACGACGCGAGCCGCGCACCCACTCGCGAGGTCCGCACCGGGGGAAGGCGGGCCAGTCGCGTCGTTGGCTGACGACCTACCGCGTATGACGAAGCCGGCTTTCGACTTCCTTGCAGAGGGTCTCCGCAAAAGCCTGGGTACCGAGCAGGCCACCGAGGTCGCGTGTGCGGGTCGCTGGGTCCTTGACCAGGTGATCGACGGCCGCGTCAATCGCCGCCGCGCCCCGCCGAAGATCGGGACGGTCGAGCCGATCTGCCAACCAATCGAGCAGCATCGCGGCCGACAGCACCAGCGAGCATGGGTTGGCCTTGTCCTGCCCCTGGATGTCGGGCGCCGAGCCGTGCTGAGCTTGCGCCACGCAGTGCTGGTCGCCTGCGTTGATCGCCGCGCCCAAACCGAGGCTGCCCGACAACTCGGAGGCGAGATCCGACAGGATGTCCCCGAACATGTTGGTGGTGACTATCACGTCGAAGCGGGCGGCATCGCGCACGAGCATCGCGGTCATCGAGTCGATCAACTGGTCGTCGGTGGCGATATCCGGATAGCTCTCCGCCACGCGGCGGCCTTCCTTCAGGAACAGGGCGTCCGACATCTTCAGCACGTTGACCTTGTGGACGTAGGTCAGCTTCCGCCGACGCCGGGTGCGGGCGATCTCGAAAGCGGCGCGGGCGATCCTTTCGGAGCCCTTGGCGGTCACCTTGCGCATGGCGATGGCGACGTCGGGCGTCGGCATGAACTCCCCGGTGCCCATGTGCATCGTGCGGTCGGCGTAGAACCCTTCCGTGTTCTCGCGGACGATCACGAGGTCGATGGGCGTGCGGCCGTAATAGGCCAGCCCTTCACGCGAGCGGCACGGCCGGATGTTGGCATAGAGGTCGAGTTCGCGCCGCAGCAGCGCCGAGCCGTTGATCCCACCCTTCTCGCGGGGCGGATAGTCCGAGTGCGAGACCGGCCCAAGGATCACCCCGTCCGACGCCCGGCAGCGCTCCAACACCGCCTCCGGGAACGTCGAGCCATCCCTCGCGAGGCGGGACAGCCCGATCTCGTGTTCCTCGAAGGTGAGCCCCAGGGCGAGCGCCCGGTCGACGACTTCCAGCACGCGGCGGGTGGCATGTGAGATCTCAGGTCCAATGCCATCACCCGGTAGCATGACGAGGTGCATGAGCGCTTCTCCCTGACCGCGCCGGTACGCTGGGCTCATAGAGTCAGCCCTCGACATCCGGAACGCAAGGCGTTCGGACTGCGGTGCGGTCGAGGGCGCATCGACGTCTTGCCCTCCAGCGAGGGCCGGCGCCGCCGCGGGCGCCGTTCAGCCTCCGGCGGTGGGTACGAGGGGGCGGATTTCGACCGCCGGAGGCCTTGCGCCTGCGCGAACGACAGGGTCTCCGCTGTGCGGCGCCGCTGGTCGCAGTCGGCGGAACACCCGGGATCGAATTGCCAGGGCGTACGTGCGCTCCGAATTGGGCATGACTCAATCGTCCGTCGCCGAGTTTCGGGGAACGAAGGGCCTGGGCTGCGTTTGTCGAGGTACGGTTGGCGATGCCGCCAGTACCCCGATCATGGCACACGCGCGCGGCAGTCCCGGGGGCGACCCGGGAGCCGGCACGTCCGCCCGGTGCAGCCATCGTCTCGCGTCGAGCGTGGCGCCCGATACGGGCACATCCTTGAGGAGGTCGGCCATGGACTACCTGCGCTACGCAGCCGAGATCGAGACCCCCGCGCCGGACGAGCAGAAGACCATCGACGGCATCATCGAGGGGATGACCCGGCAGTCACGGGCCGTCGAGGCGCGCGAGCACCATGCGGTGCGCGCGAGCCACGCCAAGAGCTCGGCCTGCGTGACCGGCGAACTGGTGGTCGCAGAGGGTCTGCCGCCCGAGTTGGCTCAGGGCCTTTTCGCCACTCCGGGGACGCATCCGGTCGCGGTGCGCTTCGCGCAAGGCCCCGGCGAAACGCTGGGGGACCGCGTCTCGACCCACCGCGGCATGTCGATCAAGGTCTTCGACGTGCCCGGCGAGAAGCTGCCCGGCCACGCGGTCGACACCCAGGATTTCGTCCTCGCCACCGGCACGACCTTCCCGTCCGGCACGGCGGCGGGGTTCCTGCGCGACGGCACGGTCATCGGCAAGTCGACGGGGATGCCGGAGGGGGTGAAGAGCGCAGTCTCCTCGACCGCGCGTAACCTCAACCGTGTCCTACACGCCTTCGGCACGGAGAGCGCCATGGCCGATTTCTTCGGCCACCCCTACAGCCATCCGCTCGCCGACAGCTACTTCAGCCAGGCGCCGGTCCGCTTCGGGGACTACGTGGCCAAGCTCGGGGCCGTGCCGGTGACCGACGCCCAGCGCGCGCTCTCCGAATGGCGGCTCGACCCCCATCAGGACGAAAACGGGTTCCGGCACGCCACGGTCGACTTCTTTCGGGAGCACGACGTCGTCTACGAGCTGAGGGTCCAGCTTTGGGCCGACGCCGACAAGCAGCCCATCGAGGACGCCTCGGTCGACTGGCCGGTCTCGGTCAGCCCGTACCGCACGGTGGCGACGGTTCGCCTGCCGCCCCAGGACGCCTACTCCCCGGAGCGGGTGAACTACTTCGACGAGGTGATGACCTTCCGTCCCGCGCATAGCCTCGCGGCGCACCGGCCGCTTGGCTCCGTCATGCGGGCGCGGCTGCAGGTGTACAGGGCGCTCAGCGCGTTCCGCCATCGCGAGAACGGCGTGGCGGAAGAGGAAACTGGCGGCATCGACCGCATCCCGGCCTGAGGACGGCGACGCCAGGGACCGGTCGGTCAGAGAGGATTCGATGACGAGCCCGAGGGCAGACGGCCCGCGACCCTGATTGCGCCGCGCGTCACGGAGGACCGGCGTTCACCAGGCCGCGCGAGGCGGTGTTCGAGGCCGGGGCGAGCATGATGGTCATCGGGCCGAACGCCGCTCAGTCGCGGGGCGCGGTCGCTCCGCTGCCTCTCCGGCGAAAGCCTGCTTCAGGTCGGCGGCGACCGCGTCCTCCGCCCGCTTGGCCATTCGGGCGATCCGTCGCGCGACCGTTCGGTGATGGCGTGCCTCTCGCTCGCCGGGGGTGTCACGCGGCATCCTGCCTGACGATCCCATGGGTATGGCGGGAGAACGCCGCGATGGGCGACGGGCGTCCCAGGAGATAGCCCTGCACCGCATGGCATCGCTCTGCGGCGAGGAAGCCGAGTTCGGCCTCGGTCTCGACCCCCTCGGCCAGGACCGGAAGCCCGAGGCCCCGGCCGAGGCCCAACACCGAGCGCACGATGGCCGCGGTCTGCTCGTTGGTGTCGACGGCGCGCGTGAACGAGCCGTCGATCTTGATCTTGTCGAACGGGAAGGAGCGCAGGTTGGAGAGCGACGAGTAGCCCGTCCCGAAATCGTCCATCGCGACACGCACGCCGACCGCCTTGAGTTGCCGCAGGGTGAGGAGCGCCCGGTTCGGGTCGCTGATCAGCGCCGTCTCCGTGATCTCGACCTCCAGCCGTCCGGGGGCCAACCCGGTCCCGAGGAGCACCTCGTGCACCAGCCCGACGAGGTCCGGGGAGTGGATCTGCACCGCCGAGACGTTGACGGCGATGGACAGGGGCCTTGGCCAGCCCGCGGCCTCGCGGCAGGCCTCGCGCAGGACCCACTCGCCGATCCGAAGGATGATGTCGCTCTCCTCCGCGATGGGGATGAACACGGACGGCGGGACGTGGCCCCGCTCGGGGTGCCTCCAACGGAGCAGCGCCTCGAAGCCGATGACCTCGCCGGTGCCGACCTCGGTCTGGGGCTGGTAGACGAGCTCCATCTCGCCGCGGGCGACGGCATGGCGGAGGTCATGTTCCAGCGAGCGGCGCTCGTGCACCTCCGCGCCCATCCGGGCCTCGAAGAAGCGGTACGTGCCGCGGCCCTCCGACTTGGCCCGATACAGGGCGGTGTCCGCGAAGTTGAGGAGCGCCGCGCGTTCCCGGGTGTCGTCCGGGTAGAGGGCGACGCCGATGCTGGTCGCGATGCTGGGGCCGCCCCCCTCAGCCCGGCCGGCGCGCAGCGCCTCCAGGATGCGCTCCGCGAGTCCCCCCGCGGCGGTCGCATGCTCGCACGGCATCAGAACGGCGAACTCGTCGCCGCCGAGGCGCGCCATGGTCTGGGTGCCGTCGAGCTCCGCGGAGACGATGCGGGCGACGGCCTCCAGCATCGCGTCGCCGGCGGCGTGACCGAACAGGTCGTTGACCTCCTTGAAGCGGTCGAGGTCGAGGCAGAGCACGGCGAGCTTGCGTCCCCCCACGTCCGCCGCCCGCATCTCAAGGTCGAGCCGCTGGCCGAAGCTGGCGCGGTTCGCGAGGCCGGTGAGGGCGTCGTGGTGGGCGAGGAACGCGATACGGCTTTCGGCCTGGCGACGGGCACGCAGGTCGCGCACGGCCACGGCGTAGTGGGGCCGCCCGGCATGCTCGACCGGCTGCATGATCACCTCGACCGGGATCAAGGTGCCGTCCGCGCGCCGAAGCTCGACCTCCACCGGTCGCTCGGGATGGCCGGCCATGAGGAGGCGTGTCGCTTCCCCGGGAAGGTAGGCGGACAGGGACGAGCCCGGGAGGCCGGCCTGGGGCCGGCCGGCGAGCTTGGCGAAGCTGCGGTTGGCGCTGACGACGGTGTCGCCCGTGCAGACCACGAGCCCCTCGACGGCGGCGTTGGCGAGGCTGTGCAGGCGGTCGGCCTCCAATTGGGCATGCCGGCGGTCGCGGAGGTCCAGCGCGAGCGCGGCGCCGGCCATGAGGAGGATGGTGAAGCTCGCCAGCGCGACGGCGACGGCCAGCCACGCGTTCGGGACCGCGGCCTCGGAGACGGCCATGGTCGGGTCCGGGGTAACGGTGACGGCGCCCATCGCGGTGAAATGGTGCCCGCAGATGGCGAGCAGCAGCAGGAGCGCGGCGGGAAGCTGGCGGGCGAGGCCTCGCCCGCCCGGCCGGGCCGACAGGGCGGCCCCGCCGAGCAGGACGGAAAGGGCGAGCGAGGCCGCGACGGCGGCGGGGTCCCACGCCTTGTGCCCGGCGACGTCGTAGGCGGCCATGCCGGTGTAGTGCATCGCCGCGATGCCGAGCCCGACGACGCCACCGCCGGCCCATGCGGCCGCACGCCCCCCGACGGAGACCGAGAGGGCCACGCCGGCGCCGACCAGCGCGATCGCGAGGACGAGGGAGAGCGCGGTGAGACCGAGATCGTAGCCGCCCGGGACGCCAGGCGCGAACGCGAGCATGGCGATGAAGTGCGTCGCCCAGATGCCGGATCCCCCCGCGAAGGCGGCCACGGCGAGCCAGCCGACCTGGACCCAGGCGGCGGTCCGGCGGGCGTGGTCGACGAGGCAGACCGTCGTCAGCGCCGACAGTCCGCAGGTGGCGGCCGCCAGGACGACGAGGCGGAGATCATGGGTTTCGACGAGGCATCCGACGACGTTGAGCATGGCGCGGCCTCGAAACCCGTTGAATCCCTCTGATCGCACAAGTCCCTGTCGGACGAGTTAAGCGTGCGCGACCATGTCGTGGATCCACAGGCGATCGCCGATGGGTGCCGCGGATCGGCCAGGCCCCCCTTCCGGTGGGCCTCCCGGTCATCGTCGTGGCGTCGGGACGGTGTCGTCGAGGGGCGCGGCATGGGACCACGGCTCGTCGACCTTGCCGGCCAACAAGCGAGATCGACGCGGTGTTCACCGGCCTCGACATGCGCGGCTCCACCGCGGGCATGCAGCCCGCCTTCGATCCGCCACCGCTGGCCGCCTATCGAGTTGCTGATGGTCCCGTCGCGGCCCTTGGACGCCTCGAAGATTCCGGAGCGCGGGATCGTGCTCGGCGAGCCGTTCGACCCCCGCCGCATCGAAGCCGCGCTCCAGACATTCGCGGGCTGAGCCGAAGTCGAACCCATGGTGTCCCGGGTAGCGGCGACGACGGGCAGGCCGTCGCAGTGGTCAGCCCGCCGAGCCCGTGCCGGCTCGTGCGTCGTGGCGGCGTTCGCGCCGTCCGTCTGCTGATTGTCGAGCTTGCGCATCTCCCGTGGCGATGTTCTGCGGGCTCGTTTCGCCGTTGCGCCAGCCTGGTCGGCCTCGGACGGCGGTCGCGCTCGGTCGCCGTCACGTCCCGTGCGCTGAGCGCCACCACGGGGACCTTCGCGCAGCCGGGCAGCCCCGGGAGCCTGTCGAGAGAGTGGAACCCGTCCATCACCGGCATCGTGAAGCCGAGCGCCGCGCAGCCGTTCCCGGCCCCTAGACGGCCCAGCCATTGTGCTCTGGCACGGTGCGAGGGCGGTGACGCATGTGCCCCGGTGATCGCGGAACTTTCTTGTGCGGTCCCGGCGCGGTGGCCGGGCCGTCGGCGGGGCAGGATCAGCCGGGTGGCCCATTCCCGTCGGCGGCGTGGGCCGAGGTTGTGGGTTGCAAGCCCCCCGACCAACCTTCGCCGGGACGATCGGGCATCGGGCTCGATGGTGCACTGAGCGGGACGGGCCAGTCATGACATCCATGGAAATAAGTTCTTCTGTCGGCCCCACCGTGCGGGTCACGCATTTTTGCCATATCGGACTCTCGCGCTCGATTCCGGCGGTGGGACATCCGGACGAGACTCGCGCCTTCGCCCTCAACCAGGCCCTCCCAAAGGCGAACCGCGGCGCGGTCCTCGACGACCTCTGCGCGTCGCTGGCCGAGGCGGGCGGCGACGAAGCGGTGCAGTGTCTCGACCAATCCATGGTGGAGCACCGGATGGACGAGCTGTTCGGCATCGTCGGCGCCTGCGTCTCCGTCCAGGCCGCTCGCCTGAAGGATGGCGTCCGGGGGGCAATGACCGAGGCGATGGAGGAGGCCCGCGCCTGTGGCGTGCATGTGTCCTGGACATCCAGGATCGAGGCGGTCGCACCCGGAACCGTGCTCCATGCCGCGCCCGACAACATCCGCGAACGGGTGAAGCAGGTCCTCGGGCTGTCGCGCGCGTTCTATTTCGCCCCGGTCGATCCCTTCGTGCACGTGAACTACCAAGTCATGCTCAGCGGCCCCGACGGGGATGTCGACCGCCTGGGTCGGAAGCTCGCCGACCACCTGGCCTCCCTGATGCCGGCAGGGACTGAGCGGCCGACCGTCAGATCCGAGACGCAGACCGAGACCGTGTACCCGGGCGCCACCTACGAGGAGTGCGTGCGGAACCGGCTGGCAACCCGCAGGCCGTTGCCCCCGACGGGAGAGGCGTTCATGTCGGGCGTCCGCGAGGCCCGGCGCGCGATCGAGGCCGGCGACGCCGTGGCCGCCTTCGCGGCGGCCGACGACATCGCCCGACTCGTAAGGCGCGACCCGGTGATGACGGCATTGCTTCTCCGAGGCGATCGTCCCGGCGACGGGAGCAAGCGCTTCGAGGTCGGCAACGCCCGCAAGCTCGCCCGGCACATCGCGTGCGTCGTCGCGACCCTGAAGGCGCAGGACGATCTGGAGGGCCTTCGCGGCCTGCTCTTCGCACCCTCGGGCATGGTGGAAACGATCCGGGAGAAAGTCTGGTACGAGCTCGCCGCGAACCGACTCCCCCAATACCACGCCAAGCCGATCAGGGCGGCCTTCGGCGACGTCGGCAACGCGCAACTCCACTTCGAGGCATTCGACGTCGATGGCCAACGCCGTCCGGCGGCGACGAACGGGCCAATCGACCGGGAACAAGCCCTCCTCGATTTCATCGCCGCAGGTGCTCCGGACCAAGAGACGGCGCCATCGCCCGACGATCGTCCGGGTCTCGATGGACCGAGCCCGTCCATCTGACCCGCTGCCCCCTCCGCGGCTCCCCGATCGGACGGGCCGTCGTCTCGGGGCGAGGTTCGGTAAACGCGTACCAAGCTGCCGTGGGCCTTCCGCGCCGTAGGCGTGTTCGCCGCGCCCTGGACATCGTTAGGCTTCGAACGGCCGAGCCGCTTCGCGAAACCTGTCGATCCCTGCGAGTTTCCTCACCGGCCGTCGGCACGGGTGACCTGACCGGTATTTTGGACCGGGCCGAGTGAGAGGCTACTGCATGGCAGCGACCATGGAGGCCGGAAGGCCAGATCCGGGAAGGTGACGGGCCCGGGCGGCCGGTAGCCCAAGGACGAATGCGGCCGGACGCGGTTGTATGTGTTCTGCCAGATCCCGATCACGGTCTGCGCCTCCTTGAGCGAGTAGAAGATCTCCTGCCTCAGGCACTCGTCCTTCAGCTTGCCGTTGAAGCTCTCGCAGTACCCGTTCTTCCACGGCGAGCCTGGGGTGATGTACTGGATCTGCGGGCCCGTCTTGGCGACCCATTTGCGCAGCGCCTTCGCAATCATCTCGGGGCCATAGCACATCGGGAAGATGGCTCGACGGCTCTGGGGCGGCGCGCGAAGCCATGCTGAGCGCAGCGCGCCGCCCTGGGCGGTCATGGCCGATCGACAGGTCTCTAGAATGACGGTGTTCGAAGCCTCATTCCGGAGACGGATCGACCATGACCAGACCACAGCTTACGCCGCCGGCCGGCGTTCTCGTAGCCATCGACGTCGCCAAGGCCCGCAACGAGGTCCTCATCGAGGTGCCCGGCTCCGGCCGACGACGCCGGTTGAGCGTCCTCAACACCCGCGCCGAGCACGACCGTCTGATCGCGCTCCTGTCGAACCTCGGCCAGCCGGTGACCTGCGGTTTCGAGGCCACCGGCAACTATCACCGCCCGATCGCTTGGCGCCTGCTCCAGGCCGGCTTTGCCGTGCGCCTGATCTCCTCCGTGGGGCTCGCCCGCACCCGCGAGGCCCTGCACAACGGCTGGGACAAGAACGACCCGAAGGACGCCCAAGTCATGCTGCACATGATCCGCATCGGCGCCTCGCAGGTGTATCACGACCCGCTCGCCGCCGGCATCAACGACGTGCAGGAGCTGTCCAAGACGCACGACGCCGTCTCGCGGGCCAAGACCGAGGTGCTGCATCGGATCCTGACCCACTACCTGCCGCTGTATTTCCCAGAGGTCGACCGCTTCCGCCACAACAGCCGCTCGGACTGGTTCTTCGCCTTCCTCGATCGCTTCCCCACGCCCGCCTGCATCACCGCGCTGAGCAAGGAAGCCTTCATCGCCGCCGCCTGGGATGTCGTCGGGCGCAAGGTCGCCAAGGCGCAACTGCTCGGCGACATCTACGAGACGGCCCACAGCTCGATCGGCCTGCCGGTGCCGCCTGACGCTCCGGCGGTGAGCATGTTCCGGCTCGTCATCGGCGAGGCGCGCGGGCTGATCCAGCAGCGCGACGCCATCGAGGCCACGGCCGACGCCCTCTTGACCGACAGCTCCGACTACAAGCTGCTGCGCCGCATCCCCGGCATCGGCCCGATCAACGCCCTGACCATCCTGGCTGAGGCCGGCGACCTGCGCCGCTTCAGCCATCACCGGCAGTTCCTGAAGTTCTGCGGGCTCGATCTGGCCACCCAGCAATCCGGCACCTTCCGCGGCCAGACCAAGCTGTCGAAGTACGGCAACGCCCGGCTCCGGCGTACGCTCTGGCTGGCCGGACAGGTCGCTATCCGGCAGCGGGAGAACGGCTTCCGCGACAAGTTCGAGCGCTACATCGCCCGCGACCGGCACAATGCCGACCTGCGGCGTAAGGCGCTGACCGCGATCACCGCCAAGATGGCGCGCGTGGTGCACGCCGTCATCAAGACCGGTGCCGACTACCGGCCCTTCGTCGAGGGGCCGGTGCCAGGTGGGAGAACCCCTCTCAGCAGAGCCGTGAGGGCGTGAGAACCACGACCCTGTAGATAATGCTCGGGTCTCCTGCCTGGATCGACATCTCGTGTTGAGGACGGTGAGGACCACGGTGCCGCGTGCATCGGCTGGATCCTGTGTTCGCTATGGCCGAGAGTTCTTCCGGATCGGCAGGAGCCGCCTGGATCGACGTTGACGACAAACACACCGCGGGCGCATGTTCGCGGACGGAGACCTGTTGCCTGGCCAGCCGTCCTTCATCGCTACGTAGGACGTTGTCGCAATGGAGATGCTCCGGGATGCCGTGCAGGCACATCGCGTCGGCCAGCGCCTCGATCACGCCGAGGCTGCCGATGCGCCGCGCCACCTTCAGCGCGAGGCAGGCCCGGCTGTGTTCGTCAATCAGCGTCAGGACGCGCAGGCTCCGCCCGTCATGGGTCTGCGCCTGGACGAAGTCGAAGCTCCAGACGTGGTTGGGGTGGAGCGGGCGCAGCCGCACGCACGAGCCGTTGTTCAGCCAGAGGCGGCTGCGCGGTCGGTGCTTTTTTGGGACCTTCAGCCCCTCACGACGCCAGATGCGCTGAACCCGGTCCTTGCCCACCCGCCAGCCGGCCGCCTGCAGCAGCGCGGTCACGCGGCGGTAGCCGTAGCGGCCGTACTCGGACGCCAGGGCGATGATGGCGCGGGTCAGTTCATCCTCGTCGGCCGCAACCGTGGGCACGTAACGCTGCGTGCCCCGGTGCTGGCCGACGATCCGGCAGGCGTGGCGCTCCAAGAGACCGTGCTTCTCTCGGGCACCATCGACCGCCTGCCGGCGTCGTTCGGGGGCTACAAGTTTCCCGCGGCGAAGTCCGCGAGCACCTGCTTTTCAAGGGACAGATCGGCGACCAGCCGGTGCAGGCGGGTATTCTCGCGCTCCAGCTCCTTCATTCGCTTGGCTTGATCGATCTGTAAGCCGCCGTAATCTTTGCGCCAGCGATAGTAGCTTTGCTCTGGGATCTCGGCTTCCTTGCATGCGAGCGCCAAGCTCTTGCCCTGTGCCGTCAGGATCTTGATCTGGCGCAGCTTGAGCACGACCTGCTTTGCGCTCGTCTTCTGACCCCGCTTCATACCCAGCTCCTTCGGTCCCGGCTGATCCTCTCAATCAGCCCGGTCCAAAGCCAGCCGGTCAGGTCAACGCGCGATGCCCCATGACTTGCCGCCGTGGCACGCCGTGTACGATCAGGCGCAACGTTGGCTGCGGCCCGGCTGCTTCGAGAGCTTGATCCACAACCTGCGCGCCGTGTTGCGCCTGGCTGCGGGTCGTGCCGAGGAGCCCTCGGCCGTGGTGCACGACAGCCGCACCCCGCGTTCGACCCCTGAGAGCGTCGCTCGCGCCGCTTGGGACGGTCACAAGCGCACCCGTGGCTCGAAGCTGCACGCAGCGGTCGGTACGCTCGGCCAAGTGCTGGCTCTGCACGTCACACCGGCCAACGCCGATGATCGCGCAGCCGTGGCCGCGCTCGCTTGTGCCGTGCAGAGGGCAACCAGTGACAGCGTGAACCTCGCCTGTGTCGATCAGGGCTCTATACCTGAGCGCGCGGCGGAAGCGGCCGCCGATCACGGCATCACCCTGGAGGTCGTGAAGCCGTTCGCCGCACTGTGGTGGCCGGACCGACCGGTGTGGAACCGCGATCTCGACCAGGTCGCGGACACCGCATGGCTCGCCGATCTCGCGGGTCGCGCCGGCCTGACGCTCGACCGGGTCCGCGCGATGACCTTGGATGCCCCTCGCCGTCGGTTCGGGCGGGGATCGGGCGATGCGTCCCTGATCCTGTCGGCCGGGATCTATCGCCGCACACGGATCCGGCACGCGCTTCAGATCTGCCCGCGGTGTCTCAGTGCCGGCGACTGTGCTGTCATCGTCGAGACCGTCGCGGCGTGGATCGAAGACTGGCCGCGCCGCTTCTTCACTGCCGCCGGCGAAGCCGGGCTCACTCAGCGGATGTTCCGAAAAGTCGCCCGGCCCGGCGATCTCGCGCGCCAGATCCTCCGCCTGCCCGAAGGTTTTCGCCGCGACCGGACCTTCCTCCCCGTCCTTCAAGACAAACGCCTGAAGCGCCTGCGGCGGATCGACAACCCACGCTACCGGCGCATCCGTGCGGCGCGGATCCTGCGCGCGACGGGCCCCAAGCTCCGGCGGCGCGGGGCGTCCCCTGGCCGAGACCGGTCAAATTGACGACGCCATGAGACCAGACGCAGTCAGGCACGAACCGGATCAAGAGTCGTCACGCAGCGCGATGCGCGTGGTCGCGGCAGCGGCGGACATACTTCACCAGGGTCCACACGGCCTCCTGCTCCTGTCCCGTCATACGGGCCTCGTCGAGAAGGTCCGTCAGAAAGGCGAGCGCCGCGTGCCCGTCATCGGCCGCGATCACCTTTCCTGGGGATTCCTCGCCCCCCGATTCGCCAAGGCTCGGGGTCTCATCCTGTGCGTCGTCGACGGGCTCGACACGGCCGCCATTCTCGCGGCCCAAAGCCTCCCGCCGCTGCCCACCCCGTCGCACGCGGCGGCCCTCGAAGAGATCCCCATTCAACGGGATCTCGGCCGACCGCGCCGCGCTGATGAAAAACGTCAGGGCCTTCCGCGTTACGCCATCCGTCGAGGGATACTGCGAGCGAAACAGGCGCTGAAACACAGTCGGCGACATCGTGCCGAGCTCATGCTGGAACAGCGGCTCGTAAGCCGCCTTGAGCACGCCCGTCAGCACGGTCGGCCATGCCGGAGTCTCGTACGCCACAACCAGGGATTTCAGCCTCGGCAGCGCACGGCCACGGGCATCGATCAGCCGCAGAAACCTCAGGCCCGAGAGCACCTGCCGTCGCATACTCTGAGACACGTGCTGCAACGCCATTTCGTCGATGGGATTTGGCGTGCCGTGATCGCGCAGGACAGTGATTACAGCCAAGACGGCGCTCAGCGAAACATAAACGGGGCCGGCGGAATTCGCACCCCCTCAGCAAGTCGCGGCATCGTCAAAGCCCTTCTGTTTCGCCAAAGGTGCCTTACTGTTTCGTTAAGGTCAGCCACTCGAATCGCCGCGGAACCAGAGGGTTGATCAAACGGGGATCGGTGGCACGAACAGGCCATGGAGGCCTCGATGGATCACGCGCATCTCGCCCTGGTACGAGCCTACGACGGGGAGCCCCTGAAACGCGTCATCCTCGCGACGGGGCCGGACGTCTTGTACGTCGCCAATCCCCGATTTCTCGACGCGATCAGGACCGGCCGCAGCCAACCGATCGGATTTCGGCCAGTCGACTGCTATGCGTGGGACGAGATCGCCTTCGAGAGGCTGTCCGAGGCTTATGCAGCATCGGGCCAGACCGAAACCGACGCATGGATCGCACTCCCGCCCTTCGCGGGATCCCACCTGCGACTGCGCTGACCCAGACGGCCCTGGCGTCAGGTCCGATCCGGCGCTGCCGCATCCGCCACGACGGCTTGCCGTCGAGCCCGTCGGCTCGTCTCCCTGGTCTCGATGCCGTCAGAAGTCGACGTGCAGGCGCGTGGCGAAGGCGTCCACTGGCCCCCGGTCGCGGTTGTATCCCGGGCTGTCGACGTGCTGGTAGTCGAACGTCACCGTCACGGCCCTGCTGACGCCGACGGCGTAGTACGCCTCGAACGCGCGCTCGGCGGCGTACCGAAGCCGCCCGTCGCCGACGACCAGGCCGAGGCCGCCCGCCGCGAGGTATGCCCGGTGCGAGGGCGACAGGGCGTTCATCACGGCCCCGACGCCGACGGTGTCCTGCGCTCTTCCCCAGCCGGCCCCCTTCAGCGAGAGGCCGCCCGAGAGCGAGCGGTCGATGTCGGCGAACGACAGGTTCTCCGTCCGGCCGTCGCCGTCGCTGAACCGGAGGAACGAGCCGAGGTCGGCCGTCAGGGCCTGCTCCAGGTTGACGTAGAAGCCGCTCTTGCGCCTCGGGCGGCGCGTTGCGGCCGCGGCTTCGTTGGCGTCGGCGAACGCGCCCGCCTGCGTGAGGGCGACGACGTCGCGATAGTTCGCGGTCACGCCCTCGTTGCTGAACAGGCCGACGCGCAGCTTGCCCGGCTGGTGGAGGAGCGGAAGGGTATGGCGCTCCTCGAACTCCAGCGTGGCCCCGCCGCGCCGGAGGACCCTCGGGTCCAGGACGTCGCTGGACGGCTCCTTCGGGACCTGCGTGTAGGCACCGCGGACGGCGAACGCGCTCCGGTTGTACTCGACCATGACGCCCTGCGTGTAGCCTGGCAGGTTGGCCGGGAAGTCGTAGGCGCCGGAGGCCCACAGCGACCAGTTGAAGAAGTCGACGCGCGGGTCGTGCGCGTAGGCGTTGCCGTCGAAGAAGTCGCCGAGCGCGAACTTGCCGGCCACCACCGTGACCCGCTCGACGTCGCGCGTCCCGGCCAACTGGTTGGGCCCGTCGGGCACGGTCTCGGTCTCGCCGCCGAGCCCGAAGGTCTGGCGCACGTAGTAGCGGTT
The DNA here is from genome assembly GCA_003206725.1 of Blastomyces emzantsi. Lineage (NCBI taxonomy): Eukaryota > Fungi > Ascomycota > Eurotiomycetes > Onygenales > Ajellomycetaceae > Blastomyces > Blastomyces emzantsi. Next base: position 74,575 of record QGQJ01000015.1, read on the forward strand.
CGACCGCAGCCGGGGCGCCGCGGCGCCGGCCTTCTGCGCCTCGCCGTTCAGGAAGCCGGCGACGCCAGTGGTCCGGCTGAGGCCGAAGCCCTGGCTGAACTCCGGGTTGTAGTAGAGCTCGGTGCTGTCGGTCAGCCTCAGGCCGAGGAACACGGTCGCGGTCGTGGTCTGCTGGGTCTGGCTCGGGACCAGGCTCTGAGGGCCGACGTAGGGCGAACGGAAGTTTGGCACGCCCTGCGCGACGAGGGTCGTCTGCCCGTGCACCGAGATGCGGTCGGAATTGCCTGTGTCCGGATCGTGCGGCGCCGCGTCGTCGGGTTCGGGCGGCAGGGCGAGGCCCCCCGGGAACCAGTAAAGGCGGGCCAACACCTGGTTCGAGGCGGCGCCGACGCGCGCGGAGAAGGGGCCCCCGTCGGCGCCGGGCACGAAGCCGAGCCCGAGGCGGTCGGTCCGCCCGAGGTCCAGGTAGCGGTAGTCGATGCCGAGCGCGAAGTTCGGGAGGATGGCGAACTGGATGCCCGCGCCCAACGTGAACCCGACCGACCCGAACTCGCGCCGGCCGCGGTCGGGGGCGGTCCCGTCCTGCCCCGGGAACGTCGACAGCACGTGGCTGTCGGCGGCCGCCAGGCCGAAGCTCCCGTACACGAGGTAGCGGTCGAAGCTGTAGCCCAGCCGCGCGCGGAGCGTGCCGTACGCGCCGGTCTTGGCCCGCACGATGTCGAGCCCGTCCAGCCCGTCGCGGCGCTCGTAGCCGAAGCCGGGGGTCGTGCCGAGGACCGGCCGCTTGAGCGATGCCGCCGAGAGGTCCGCCTCCAGCCCGATCACCGTTTGCCCGGCCTGCCAGTCCCAGCCGAGGGCGAGGCCGCCGACCGCGGAGGTCGCCCGCCGGCCGGCGTCGTTGCGCCCGGCCCCGTCGCCTGTCCGGAAATCGGGGAGGGTCCGGCCCCCGACGCGCGGCGCGCCGAGGTCGAAGCCCCCGTACGACGCGCCCCCGCTGGCCTGCCCGGCCAGGTACGGCCCCGACCAATCGACGAAGCTGGCCGCGGACGGCGCGGGGATCCCCAGGTCCGCGGCTCCCGCCTCCGGGATCAACGGGACGCACCATGGAGCGGCGATCGCAAGCCTGACTAGGGTACGCATGGCTAAACTTCCGAACGTCGCACGCCGGCGATGAATCGTCTGATTGGCGGCTTTCGCTCCGACGGGGCGAGGCCCGCGAACGTCGCCCCGAAGGCATGGGCGTCAGTCACAAACCCGCAAGACATCTCGATGACGGCCGGATCCCGATCGCGCCATGGCGCCCCTCCGGCCCGTCGTGGACGGCGATGGGCTGGCGGGCAACCCCGGAATCCACCGCAGCCTCGATTCGGTCACTGGCGTCGTACGGATGTCTTGCGCCCGCGGCCGCCGCGCGCGGGCCGGCTGACGTCGCGGCGCAGATCCGCCAACGAAGGACGCCTCGCCTGTCCGCGCGGGTCGGGGGAGGGCAGCTTTGCGGGCCCCCGTCTCACGCCGCTTCCGGCAACGCAAGACGTCCAGGGCGATCCTGGGCAACCGCGGCCGCCTGCAGTGGGCCCGGCGCCCGAACCCAGGCACACTCCAGGCGACCCGTGGCGGGATTCAGCGACCAGTGGGCCGAAAGACGAGGAGGCGCCGTTCCTTCGCGAGGGGGAATGGCGGGCGCGGACGCGGCCCACGCGAGATGGACGATGGACATGAGGGTCTCCTGGGACGGGCCGCGCGTGCGGCCAGGTCCCGGGTTCACCCTTCCAGGGCGAGTCCGTGCGACCTAGCCGGCGCGCGGCACAGTCGATCGACTGTGACTGTCGCTGGGCATGGGGTGGAGAGGGTTCCGGTGTGCGACGCGGGCGGCACAGGCGCGCCGGCGACGGCATTCCAGTAAACGAAGGGCCGAGGCGGTCAAGCCCAAAAATCATGAATCCGATTGACGGATGAGCAAGTTAGGCCGCATTTTCTTGGGCCGGACTGTGATTGTTAGTCTCGGCTAAGATGTCGAGTGTCGCCCCGCCGAACCGACGCACCTCATTCACTTCCATGCCTCGGCGGGTTCGTGGGGCGGCCGACGGGTCCTTGTCGATTTCGACCGTCATGACGCATATCCCGACCGGGATGCCTGGTGGGACGGAGTGGGCCCGCCGCCTCGATATGACCGGCGCGACGGCTCGCCAGCCGCCGGCCGGACCCGCGTCCCTGGTCCTCCTTGAAACCGCATTCGAGGTGTCGTCGTCGCCGTGACGCTTGTATAGCGGGAGCTTCCCCGACATCCTGGGCCGCACGCGGTCGCGCTCGTTCTTGGCCTTCTGAGCCACGTCCATGTCCAGAGCCGATCGCCGACATGATGCCGTCGCCGAACTCCCCTGGATCGGCTCCTGGCAGGCAGTGCCGTAGACCGTCGCCAAATCCCGGAACCGGTAGATCGGAAGGCCGGCGGGCAGCATCGGGTCGGCTGGCAGATACCAGATCGGGGGCCGTGCCCGACAGCGGCACCGACGAGGAGGCGGCGGCCAGCAGGGCCCCGCGGATGCGGGCCAGGTCGAAGACGCGGCCGGGTTCTCGCAGCGGCACCCGCAGGAAGGTGACGAACGGCATCGGCGTCGGCGCGGGATCGATCCCCGGCTCAAGCCAGGCCGCGCCGGGAATCTCCGTCGCGGCGGCGATCGCGCATCGGGCACGCGACGAGGTGGGGCGAGGCCGGGAAGGATGCGACGTGGAAGACCGAGCGACCCCGGCGCGATGGCGCCGGGGTCGCTCGATTCATTTCGCTTCCCGCACGGCCCGGGAGGCTTGCCCCACCGGCCATTGGATGATCTAGGGCTCGCGGCTCGACCTCGGAAGGGAGCGTGACATGGCCAGCCTCTGCCGCGACGCGGACCCGATCGGCCGTGCCTGCGGGCCAACGGGCGCGCCTGCTGCCGGGCCGTTCCGGCACGATGGGGACGCCGCGGCCGCGGCGCACTGCCTCCGCGACCCGTCGAGCGCGTGGACCGGCCTCGCGGTCGCCAGGACGAGGGCCGGCATCTCGCCGGCCACGTCCGCACAGGTCCCGCGGCAGGCCCGGCGGAAGTTCCGCGGGGGCGAGGGGCAGCGCTTCGGGTGCAACGACGGGCCCGTCGCCGCCCGCCCGAACGGCGCCGCGTGAGGCCACGATGCAAGCCTGGATCTACACGCTGATCCCGGCCGCGGCGGCCATCCTCGGGGCCGCGATCGCGGCCAACCTGCGGCCGGGGGCCGTCTTCGTCAGCGCCATCCAGCATCTCGCGGCGGGGGTGGTGTTCGCCGCTGCCGCCGGCGAGATCCTGCCAGACCTGAAGCATGTCGGCTCCCCTTGGGCCACGCTGGTCGGGGGCGCCGTCGGCGTGGCGGCGATGCTCGGGGTCCGCATGCTGGAGCGGCGGGCGGCCGGGCCGGTGGGGCTGCTGACCGTGACCGGCATCGACATCCTGGTGGACGGCCTCGTGCTGGGCATCGCCTTCGCATCCGCCGCGAGGGCCGGCTTCCTGCTCACCGTGGCTCTCACCGTCGAGGTGCTGTTCCTGGGCCTCACGGTGGCCAGCGAGCTCGGCGAGGGCGGCGCATCGAAGTGGAAGGTGGTCGGCGCGACGGCGGGTCTCGTCCTGCTGCTGCCGCTCGGCGCCCTGCTCGGCGGTCCCGTGGGCTCCATGCCCGCCCCCGTCCAAGGCGGCTTCCTGGCCTTCGGCTTGATCGCGCTGCTTTACCTCGTCACCGAGGAACTGCTGGTCGAGGCGCACGAGTCCGAGGACCGTCCCTGGGTGACCGCCATGTTCTTCGTCGGCTTCCTGCTGCTGCTTCTTCTCGACGAGCTGGTGGGATGAGGCCCCGCGGGCGAGGCTCGCCCGCTGCCGGCCGCCCGTCACCCGTCGTGCGGCCCGTTCCCGGGCGCCGCATGGGTTCCGATCTCCGCGATCAGGGGGGCGCCTGACGCCGACCGGGATCCGCCAGCAGATCTCTGAAGGGCGAGCCATGTCTGCCCCGGGGCCGACGCCCACCCGTTCCGGGGGGACGACAAAGGTTCCGCGAGCGGCGACAGGTCACCTCCTGCGTTGGGCTCCCCCGACGCCAACTCATCGGCAAATCGTCGCGGATGGCCAGCGGGGACCGGGAAACCGAACTGCGAGGGGGCGCCGATCCCGCCCGCGGCCTCATGCTCGCGGGCGAGGATCCGCCCGGCCGGGCCCCGGCCACCAGTCCGTGGTGTCGCCTGGGCCGCAGACCCCGCCGCGCATGCGCGTCCGGGAAGTGGGACGGAATCGCAGGAGCGCCGGCCCGCGGGCTGGTTCAAACTGAGACAGGACTCGAAACGATGCACCCTGTACCGTGAGCGACGGTACTCGTAAGATACGTCCACCGGGGTCAGGGCCGAGAACGATGCCGACGACGCGCCGGCTTGGCTTGTGGGACGCGGACGTGTCCGTCGGAATGTCGCCCACGACGAGGCCGGCAGGGCTTGCTGCGTGAAGCTTGGATTGCCTGCGGTTGCGAGGACCGAACCGACCGCGATACGAGTTCCGTCTCGCAGCGACCGCCCCGAACCCGAGAAAAGTCGCCACGATCATCCCGATGCCGCGGCCGAGCGCCGCCGGATCGGTTGAAGGGCTAATGGCCGAGGTCGAGGGCTGATGCCACCTGTCGCCGATCGCGGCCGCGATCGGCTTTCATCACGACAACCGACCCAATCGATCTTCCCGCTTCCGACATACAATCCCTGCGAGGAATCTCGCTGACATGGCGAAGTGAGCGTCTTTGTGCCGGAAACGTTCGCCAGCGACCGTCATGTGAATGCATTGATGAAATTCATCAGGGCCGGGACCATGGTCGTCGCGTCATAGACGACTGAAACCTCCAGCGGTGGAATCGATAAGTCGAGGGATCGGAAAACAACGTCGGCGGTCGTGCTGATTGCCAAACCCGAGGGAACGACGGCAAGGCCAAGCCCGGCTGCAACGAGGGCAAGGAGCGAGGTCACGGTTGCGGCTCTATGGACGGCGGTCGGCACCACACCGATCCGGTCCAAAACTTCCCCGCCGAGTTCCCCGCCGTGCGCCGCGTAGACGACGAACGCATCTCCTTGAAGTTGATCGGGGCGGATCCGATCGCAGGACACGAGCGGATGGGTGGCAGGCAGCGCAACCACCAGCGACCAATGCTCGATCACGCGATGGGCCAGCCGCTCGTCGCGGAACGAGGGCAGGAACACCATCAGTCCCATGTCGATGCGGCTTGCCAGGAGCGCATCGCGTTGCAGCGTCGGATACAGCTCCTCGAAGCCGAAGGTGACGGCGGGCGCGCGTCGGCGGAAATCGCGGACCAGGCGCGACATCAGTCCCGAGTACGCAGCGGCGCCGGTGTAGCCGATCCGTAGGTGGCCGGCCTCCCCGCGCCCGGCGCGCTGAACGACCTCGATACTGTGTTGGGCCTGCGCCAGGGTTGCGCGGGCCTCGGCCAGCAAGAGGCGCCCTGGTTCGGTCAACGCCACCTTGTGTCGGCCTCTATCGAACAACTCAACGCCGAGCATGCCCTCCATGCCGCGGATCTGCGCGCTGAGCGCCGGCTGCACGATGTTGAGGCGTGCGGCGGCTCGCGCGAAGTGTAGTTCCTCGGCGAGACAGACGAACGATCGTAGGTGCCGAAGCTCAAGGTTGATCATCGATCCTGATCACAGCCTGCATCAATGACGATTGGCGGTCGCGCAGGGACGCCGGTATGCCGTCGGGTGTGCCGCAGGCATCGGATCGTTCCCCGCACCGGGCCAAGGGAGCGTCTCGCGCGGAGGTCAGCCGACTCGTGCGGCGCGAGTTGGACCGCGGGATCGGCGGTACCGGGGCCGCGTCGCATCGAGGCAACGTTCATTCGCTAGGTTAAGGGTCGTGTTGCCGCAAGGACGTTTCCGTTTTTTGATCCCGGCGGTGCTGCTGGTGCCGTTACCCGTCGTCGGTGCCGCGGGCCGACTTTGGCAGCGCCTGATACACGCCGGAGAGATGGCCGCCATCAGCAGCGCAGTCGCCGATCTCCCGCCCGGAGCCACGGCCGCTTGGACGGCCAAGCCCCTTCTGCCTTGGACCAGTCCCGTCACGGGGCAAGTCTTGGTGCAGCGCGAGACCGGAAGCGCCGACTTTGCCTGCAAGGACAGCGTCTACTCGCTCGATGGATCGTCGGTCCAACTGTTCGCCATCACCCTGTGTCGCGTCGGTCGTGACGCCCCTTGGCGCAACGACCGGGACGGCTCCGAGCGATGGGGCGGCTGACCCAGACCAGCGACGTGTCCCACGAGGAGATTCGAACCATGGTGTTGCCTGACAAGCTCCCGACTGCCGTCGCCGCATGGATGAACGCCCTCGGGCAGACCGGGCCCTCGGCCGATGCCGCCCGCCGTTCCGCGCTGAGCGACGACGTGAGACTGACCTTTGCCGGCCAGACGGTCGTCGGCATCGATGCGGTCTTGGCTCACCAAGCGCGGATGCCGGCCGGACCTGCGATGCAGGCGCTGGAATGGCGCCTGTTGCCCGCCGCAACCGCCACGAGGCTGGCCCTTCGCGCGAGGTTCACCGGCGGGGCGGATGGGCGCACTGGTCCCAACGGCCTCTCGGCGCTCGATGTCGCCTTCACTCTCGGAGACGACGGGCGCATCCAACATCTGGAGCCTTCGCCGCACCACAAGGAGCCTGCTGATCTCAAGCCTGCCCTCCGCGTGGGGGATCGTGCCCCGCCGTTCGTGCTGCGCGATACGAGCGACCGGTCGACGTCGTTGCACGGAGGGCGGGTCCCGGCCACCCTGATCGTCTGGACCTGCAACCACTGCCCCTGGGCACTTGCCTGGCATGAGCGCATACAAAACGTGGCGCGTGATTATGATCTGTTGGTCCGCGTCCTGCAGATCAACGCGAACGACCCGATCGTTTCCCCCCATGACACGCTGGATGCCTGCAGACATCGGGTGACGGCCGGGGAAATGGCCAGTCCCTACCTGATGGACGCCGGCCAGGAAGTTGCTCGGGCATGGGGCGTACGCCATACCCCAGAGGCGTTCGTGCTCGATGCCGACGGACGGGTCGCCTATCACGGTGCGCCGGATGAGGACCACCGCGACCCATCCCGCGACGCCGGATGGCTGCGCGCCGCCCTGGACGCCGTGCTCGCCGGAAGGGATGTGGCAGTCCCTGAGACCAAACCCGTCGGTTGCACCGTGAAGTGGACCCTCGGGTCCGGTCCTGGCGGGAGCGAGCGATGACCCCGCCGCATGTCGCACTGCTTTACTGGGAGGACTGCCCGTCTCACGCGGAGGCTTTGACCCAGCTGCGCCGCCTCCTGCCGGAGTTCGGCTTGGATCCACAGGCCATCGAATTGCGCGAGATCTTGGTCTTGCGGGAGGCGAGGGACGAGAACTTTGTCGGCTCGCCCACGATCCGTGTCGATGGCCGCGACATCGCGCCGGTCGGCGATGAGCCCGCCGCCTTGACCTGTCGCCTCTACCGCCACCGCAACGGTCGCTACGATCCGCTCCCCGATGACGAGGACATTCGCGATGCGCTGCGGTCGTCCGTGCGGGAGGCCGGGAAGCCGAATGCCGCGCCCGGCGATACGGAAGTGCCATCGGAAACATCCACCTAACGGGACGGTCGCTCGGCCGCCCCCATTGGGATCGGGCGGTGCCGTGATGTGACTGCCAGCTCCGCCCGCAAGGGGGCCTCGGGGTTCGCGATGGCCGAGCGCATGGGGCTTTGCTCCGCGGTAGGGGCCTGCCCGAAGTACGTGTATGTGATCGCCGTCTTCGCGCGGATCGAGAAGGCGACGCTCGTCGTCCTGAGGTCGTAGACGGATCGCCCGGTCGGGCAGGGGGACCGAATGCCAGGACGCAACTTCGACCTTTGGGAGGTCGCCTCCCACCTCATCGCCCTCGCGGTCGCGTACGCCCTGGCCCTGCCTATCGGCTGGAACCGCGAGCATGAGGCTCGGAGCGCAGGGCTGCGCACCTTCCCGCTCGTGGCGATCGCCAGTTGCGGCTTCGTGATCGTCGCCATCCGAGTGCTGGGCCAGGATTCGGCTGGTCAGGCGCGGATCATCGAGGGTCTCATCACCGGCGTCGGCTTCATCGGCGGCGGCGCGATCCTCAAGCGCGCCGGGGGAACCTCCGGCACCGCCACTGCGGCGAGCCTGTGGGCGACGGGTGCGCTCGGGGCAGCCGTCGGCTACGGGCTCTACGACATCGCCGCGATCCTATCGATCGTGACGTTCGCGACCCTACAGCTCAACACAGCGTTCAAGGGATAGGCCGCCGGTGCGGGCCGGCGAGGCGGACCCGCACAGCCCGCCCCGCCACGCGCCCGACCGGCTCGGCGTGCTCAGGATCGGGGAGCTCGCCATCCGGAAGTCGGACGCTGCCCGCCGGCTCCGGCATCTCGGTGGGCACGAGGGTCTTTTCGGGTCAGTCGTCATTTGAGGCCGATGACCTCGCCCGCCGGTCTCCGGCGCGGTTCACGCCGGGCCGTGCATCCCGGGGCGACGCACGGCCCGACGGCCCGCGTCGGCGCCCCCGAGGGGTGACCCCTTCGCCAGCGGCCTTCGCCGCGCGACCACGGCCGAGGATCACCCTGGCCGCATTGACGTCACGGTGCTCGTCCGCCCCGCACGGGCAGCGGCGCCGGCGGAGCCGCGCCGCACCACCCGCACTCGGCGGGCGTGCTCTACGCATCGACCAGGATCAGCGCGGCACCGGCTCTCGCGGCCTTGTAGCGGACCATCCCGGTCAACGTCCCCCAGCCCGCGTCCTGGATGGACCGGTTCATCCATTCCTTCTGCGCCATGTGCGTGCCTGGCTCAGGCATGGCGCCGGAGGCCGGGCACACCATGTTCGCGACCGCCAATTCCTCCAGCGCGATCTGCCGGATGCCCCAGCCAACGGCCGGCGCGGGGTAATCCGCCAGCAGTAGCGGCTCGGTGGTTCACTCGCCTCTCGGGTGGCAAGGTTGCTGCGAGGGGGGCACGGGCTGCTTCACGAGGTGAGATGATCCTGTCCCCATCCCTGCCATGCTCCACCATCGAAGGCCTCATCCGGAGCGACGGTCGTGTCGAGGTCGTCGCCCGAGCGCGCCGTGTGCAGGGGCGCTGTCCCCCCCAGCGGCGCAACCAGCTCAGCCCCTCACAACCGCTATGACCGCCGTCCAGCCGATCTGCCGAGCATCGGTCATCCCGAAGCACTGCACCTGCGCGCCCGACGCTTCAACCGCCATCATGAAGAGGTTGGCAATGAGCATTGTCAGGGAAGGCCCGGCTGACTACGGCCTTCCTGCGCGCGCAGATCGTTGTGCAGGGTCGTCGCCGCAATCGCGGCGTGGCCCATGGCGACGCTGATCTGATCGAGAGCGTAGACGATGTCGCCCGCGGCATAGATGCCCTCGCGGCTCGTGCGCTGCTTCTGGTCGACCGCGATGCAGCAGCCGTCTCCCATCTCCAGCCCGAGCGCGTGCGCGAGGCCGTCGTTCGAGTCCGATCCCAGCGCGGGGTAGACGGTGTCGAAGCGGCGCTCGCCGCCACCTTCCAAAAGCGCGGTGACGCGGTCGTCGTCGAAGACAAGCCGCGCCAGCGGACGTGCCTCCATCGCGACGCCGGCCCGTTCGAGAAGCGAGCGGTCGCCGGCCGTGATCTCCATCGGGCCGGTCGGGAGAAGCGTGACGTCAGCGGAGTAGGTGCGTAGGAACAAGGCCTCCGCGACGCCGCGCGCGTCAGCGCCGATGACGCCGATCGCCTGGCTCGTTGCTTCGAAGCCGTCGCAGACCGGACAGTACCGGAGCTGGCCGCGATCGAGGGCCCGTCGGTGCGTGTCCGGATCGACGTCTGGCCGCCGGTTCACGGTTCCGGTCGCGAGGATGAGGGTGCGTGCCACCAGGGCGATGCCGTCTCCCCGCGCGAGAAAGCGGCCGGGATGCCCCTCGATCACGTCGATGCGGCCCCTCACGAACCGAGAGCCGTAGCGTCCGGCCTGCGCCGACATGCGCGCCAGGAGTTCTTCCCCGCCGATGCCGTCGGGAAAGCCGGCGTGATTGTGCGAGCGCGGGATCCATTTGGCCCGGCTGTTGCCGTCGTCGACGACCGCAACCGTCCGGTGGTAGCGGGCGAGATAGATCGCTGCCGTCAGCCCGGCAGGGCCACCGCCGATCACGAGCGTGTCTATCGGCCGCTCATCGCTGCCGCTCATTGCCATCGCCTCCTCATGGCTCCGGACGAGTGCCGCCCGCGGATTGCGTGAACCGGCCCAGGTTTCCCGGAGACGTTTTGGTTTGGGTCGGGCGGCCGAGGCTCGCACCTCGGCTGGAGCAAAGTAGCGCGTCTCAGCTTCGGCGGGACATAGCCCAATGCGCAGATCGAGCCCCTGTTTGCCGAACCCATCGAGGCCAGCAGCCCGGAGCGGGCTGCATCGGATAGCCCGACAGGTGCTACGGCCGATCTCTGCGGCAAACGCCGATCGCCTCTTCCGATGCGAGAGCTCCTCACACAAATCGTTCGAGGCAGGCCAGCTGCCGTTCCGCTCCCCGCGAGGACAAGTATCACTCCAGCGTCCCATGTCCCGTCCCTGGCGCGCTCACGGTGCGATGCTGCTTCAGGATCGCCGCGTGCTCCCACTCTGTTCGATCCTGGGGATGCGGAGATCACCTCCCGCGCTGCCCCATTCGTCGCCTCCTCCCCGGCGCGATCCTCCATCGCGCCGCCGGAAGCATGGTCGGTCAAAAGGGCGCGGGCATCATGGGAAACTCCGATGAAGAGACTTCGCATCGTGCGGGCCGGTCCCTGGACGCTCTCCCTGGCGGCCCTGGTCGCGTTTGGCCTCTACGGCAACGGCCTCTTCGAGCCGAAGCCACGGCGGATGGCGTCGACACCGGACCGAACCCAAATCGGAGGCCCTTTCCGTCTGACAAGCCACAAGGGCGAGGTGCTGACGGATGGTGACTTCGAAGGCAGGCCACTCGCGGTCTTCTTCGGCTTCACCCACTGCCCGGAGGTGTGCCCGACCGCCCTCTTGGAGATGACCGAGCTCTTGGCGGCGCTTGGCCCGGATGCGGACAAGGTCACTGCCTTGTTCGTCACGGTCGATCCCGAACGGGACACAAAGCAGATCCTCGCCGACTACCTCCGGGCCTTCGACCCGCGCATCGTCGGCCTCACCGGGACGATCGCGGAGGTCGAGGCGGCCGCGAGGGCCTACCACGCCTACTTCCGAAAAGTCCCGATCGAGGGCGGCGGTTACACGATGGACCACACGGCTACGACCTACCTGATGCGCCCTGGGGGCGGGATGGCGAACGCGCTCGACCCCCACGAACCGAGAGAAACCCGCCTGCTGAAGCTGAGGCGGCTGATCGCTCGCTGAGGCGGAGGGCCGATGCAGCGCCCTCCGACGCCACGTCCTTCGTCCAAGGCGGGGCGCTACCCGCACGGGGCGGCCGTCAACGGACGCTGACTGCCGGAAGTCAGCGGCGCGGACGGTCCGCCACGTCTCAGGCGCTCCGGATGGGTGCTAGGAGCCGAAGCGCGTTCATGGTGACGAGCACGGTGGCGCCGGTGTCGGCCAGGATCGCCGGCCACAGCCCCGTCGCGCCGATCACGGTCGTCACCAGGAATACCGCCTTCAACCCCAGCGCGACCGCGATGTTTTGACGGATGTTGCCCATGGTCCGCTTCGACAACGCGATCATGGTGGCCACATCCGTGACCCGACCGTGCAGCACCGCCGCGTCCGCGGTCTCAAGCGCCACGTCGGTGCCACCCCCCATCGCGATGCCGATGTCGGCCGCGGCGAGGGCCGGCGCGTCGTTGATGCCGTCCCCGACCTTGGCGACCTTCCGGCCGCCCGCCTGCAACTCGCGGACGATGCGTTGCTTGTCCTGCGGCAACAGCTCGGCCCGCACCGCGAGGCCCAGATCCCGCCCGATCGCCTCGGCGGTCAGCCGGTTGTCGCCGGTCAGCATCACCGGCTCCACGCCCGAGGCCCTGAGCGCCTCGATGCCGGCCCGTGCGTCGGCGCGCGGCTCGTCGCGCATCGCGACGAAGCCGGCGAGCGCGTCGCCGTCGAGCAGCACGGACACGGTCTTTCCCTCGCCGTTGAGCGCCGCGATGCGCGTTCGGTGCTCCTCGGGCACGGTGACGCGTTCCGCCGCCGCGGCCGGCGAGCCGAGGAACACCGCCTTGCCGCCGACCCGGCCGAGGATGCCCTTGCCGCCAAGGGCCGAAGCGTCGCTCACGGGGGGCACCGGCACGCCCGCGGCCTTGGCCCGCCCCAGGATGGCGAGCGCCAGCGGGTGGCTCGATCCGGTCTCCAGCGCCGCGGCGAGGGACAGCACCTGGTCCTCGGACCGCCCGATCGCCACGATGTCCGTCACCTTGGGCCTGCCCTCGGTCAGGGTGCCCGTCTTGTCGAAGGCCACGGCCTTGATGGCGCCGAGCCCCTCCAGCACCGTGCCGCCCTTCATCAGCAAGCCGCGCCGGGCGCCGGCCGAGAGGGCAGCGGCGATGGCCGCCGGCGTCGAGATGACCAGCGCGCAGGGGCAGCCGATCAGCAGGATCGCCAAGCCCTTGTAGATCCATTCGCCCCAGGCCCCGCCGAACACCAGCGGCGGCACGACCGCGACGAGCGCCGCGACCGCGACGACGGCGGGTGTGTAATAGGTGGAGAAGCGGTCGATGAAACGTTCGGTCGGAGCCTTGGCCTCCTGCGCTTCCTCCACCAGCTGCACGATCCGCGCGATGGTGTTGTCGGCCGCCGCCGCCGTCACGCGCACGCGCAGCACCCCATCCGCGTTGACGGTGCCGGCGAAGACGGCATCGCCCACCCCCTTGCGCTTGGGCGTGCTCTCGCCGGTGACCGGCGCCTCGTCGACGGCGCCGGTCCCCTCGGCCACCTCGCCGTCGGCGGCGATGCGGTCACCGGGCCGCACCAGGATGACCGAACCGACGGTCAGCTGCTCGGCGGGCACCTCGGTCGTGGTGCCGTCGCGCTCGACCAGGGCGGTCTTGGGAACCAGCGCCGCGAGGCCCTGGATCGAGGCCCTGGCCCGGCCGGCCGCCACGCCCTCCAGCAGCTCGCCGATCAGGAACAGGAACACCACCGCGGCGGCCTCCTCGGCGGCCCCGATGACGAGGGCGCCCGCGGCCGCAATCGTCATGAGGCTTTCGATGGTGAAGGGCGTGCCGAACCGAGCTGCGGCGAAGGCGCGCCGGGCGATGGGGACGAGCCCGACGAGGACGGCGGCGCCGTAAAACCAGGGCTCGTAGGCCGGGACGACCTTGGCGGCGAGCCAGGCCAGTGCAAAGGCGCAGCCGCTCGCGGCTGCCAAGCGGATCTTGGCACCCTGCCACCACGGTTCCGCCGCTGGCGTCCCATGGTCGTGGCTCTGGGCCTGCCCGTTCGCATTGTCGGGGCCATGGCTATGGGTGCCGGTGCCATCGACGTCGGCCTGAGTCGCCTGGGACAGGGGCGCGGCGCGATAACCGCCGAGGCCGTTGACCTGGCGGACCACGGCGACTCCGAGATGCGGGTCATCCTCATGCTCGACGGTCATCGTCCCGGCTGTGACCGACACCGACACGTCGGAGACGCCGGGCACGCGGCGCACGGCGTTCGTGATCTTGGCCGCACAGGCGGCGCAGTCCATGCCGGCGATGCGGTAGCGGGAGGTAGCCAGTGTGGGATTCATGGAACGTGGTCCTTGTCGCCTCGCCAGGGCGTGTACGACCTCTACCGACTAGAGGTTCAAGCCCCATGTTCGGGGCGAGGTCCACCGCGCTCCTGAGTGTCGCGCCGGGCTCAAGAAGCCGACGATCCGCCGGGGGTACCCCGCATCCGATCCTGGTCCGGCCGAAGGGTGAGTCTCCAGGTGTCGTTCGGCCGCCTGTCGGGCTGCCACCAAGGTAAATGCCGGGGGCTTCCGCCATCGAGCAATGCCGGAGATCGAGCGACGGCGGTGATTTGAAGGCGGCGTATCGGGGCGGGTGTCCTGGCCTGCCAGAACCTCTCGGCGAGAGCGATCCGGCATGGAGACACCGCCCAACGTCGTCCGGCTTCGTCAGCCCGAGGACGTCGACGATCGCCCGGTAGAGGTGCTGCGCACCGGCGACCGCCGCCCGCTCGCTCAAGCTTTCGAGATGGAAGCGGACGTCGTCCCGAGCGCGATGCAGGATCTGCGGCTGCCGGAAGGGCGCGTCCGGCTTGTGCGGTACGGCCACGGTCCCGAGCGAGCTCTCCAGACTGGCATCGGCCTGAAGCCTATAGCATGCGTTCGCGTCCAGAAACACGGCTGGAACGGGTTTCTGGACCGGGGCCGCTTCACTTCGACGCTCCCGCCGAAATAGGCGCGGCGCATCGCTTCCGCGGATTGGGAGATCCAGGCAGATGCGACGCCCATGGCCGATTCAGGGGCGCGAGTCGGCGCAGGCGAGGAACATCACGATGATCAGGATGGGGGCGACGTCGTGGAGGCCTGAGACCGCCGCCGCGCCGACCGCGCCCGTCGCCCACAAGCTCTCAGCCGTGGCCGTACCCGACGTACGCCGGGCGCGCTGGAGGACCGCGCCGCCGCCGATGAAGCCTACGCCGGTGGCCAAGCCTTCGATGATGCTGGCGGGATTGCCGGGGTCGATCCCGACGGCCCGAATGGCGACCCACACGAAGCCGCAGGCGGCGATGGAGCCAAGGGGGAAGGTCCGAATCCCTGCGGAGCGCGCATTCCGCTCGCGGTCTCATCCGATCGGGATCGCGGGCGCCAATGAAGGGCGGATGAGGTGGGAGGCCACCGACCGCGCGTTCGTTTGGAACGGCGTCATGGCCAGGACCGGCATGCGGCGTCGCGACGAGAAAGGGGCGTGGTCAAGATGGGCCGCCCCGGGGGGACCGGCGGGAGCGTCCTCGGACCTACTAGAACCGCGATGATAACGGCCTTCAGTGCGGACAGGCGGCCTTGACACGGTTTGACGCGAACGGGACAGGTCTCGGTCGGCCGGCTCGGGGGGCGACCGCGCCCCGCGGCAGGGCGCGACGATCCCGTCGAGGGCCGGGAAGCCTGCCCTTGCATGGGCCGTCCTCGGCCGACACGGTGGAGGGTTCATGACGAGGGCGCCACACGCGGACAAGGCCGAGGCTCGGGCCGTCGAGGCCGGCCGACCTTGCGGCTCCCCTGCCGCACCCCTTCGGACAGCCCCCTGGTGGCCGGCGGCCAAGAGGTTCCTTGCCGCGGCCCCGACGGGCAGTCCCTCGCCGGCCGGCGGGACAGGCGCCTGATGGAGCAGGGCGGTGAACGGGGCGGGGCTTCCCCGACGGAGCACATCCTCCTCGTCGAGGATGATGACGGCATGCGCGTGCTCGTCGCGCGCATCCTTCGGGAGAGCGGCTACCGCGTGACGGGCTGCCGGAGCGGCGCCGAGATGTGGACGCTCCTGCCCGAGGTGCCCGTCGACCTCGTCCTGCTCGACGTCATGCTGCCGGGCGCCTCCGGATTCGACCTGCTCAAGGCCCTCAGGGTGAAGGGCACCGTACCCGTCATCATGCTGAGCGCCCGCAACGAGGAGGCCGACCGGGTCCTTGGCTTGGAGCTCGGCGCCGACGATTACATCGCCAAGCCGTTCGGACGGCCGGAGCTGCTGGCCCGCATCCGCGCGGTGCTGCGCCGCGCGACCATCGCGCCGGCTCCCAACGCCGCGGCGCGGCCGGAGACGCTGTCCTTCGCCGGCTGGCGCCTCGACCTGCGCAGCCGGGCCCTGACCGATCCCGAGGGAGCCGCCGTGGACCTGTCGGGGGCGGAGCACGACCTGCTCCTGGTCTTCCTGGAGCATCCCGGGCGGGTGCTCGGCCGCGAGCAGATCCTTGAGATGGGCCGCGGGCGCCTCGCCGCGCCATCCGACCGCAGCGTCGACACCCTGGTCAGCCGCCTCCGGCGCAAGCTCGAACCGCCCGAGGGCGCGGCCCCGGTGATCAAGACGGTGCGCGGCTCCGGCTACATGCTGGCCGCGAAGGTCGGGCGCACTTGAGGGGGCTGGCCGGCCTCGCCCGCAGCCTGGAAGGGCGCACGGTCGCCGTCCTCCTGTTGGCGGTCCTGGCCGTGCACGGCGGCGCGCTCGCGCTCTACCGCCGGTCGGCGTCGGCCGCCGCCGATGACGCGTTCGCGACCGAGATCGCCCACCAACTCGTCTTGGCGCGCGAGGCGGTGCTGCGCCGGCCTCCGGAGGATCGCGGGACCGAGGCGCAGGCGCTCTCTTCGGCGCATTTCGAGATCGGCTGGGAACGTGGGCCGCCAGCCGGGGCCGTCGGGACCGACCCGGCGCTGCTGGACCTCCGAGACCGTGTCCTGGAGGTCGAGCCGGTGCTCGGCCCGAAGCTTGCGTTGACCCTGGCCGCGCCGGACGAGCCGCTGCGCCAGCGGGACCTGCGCGGCGCCTTCCCGCTGCCTGACGGCGGCTACCTGACCTTCCGCTCGGCCCACGCGCCGGGCCTCGCCCGCCTGGGGGCCTGGGCCTACCTGGCGACGGCGATGGCCATCCTGGTCGGTGTCGCCGCCGTGGTCGTGGTTCACCGCATCGCCGGCCCCCTGCGCGAGTTGACCCGCGCCACCGGGCGGATCGGCCGCGGGGCGGTCGTACCGGTGCCGGAGGTGGGGCCGGACGAGACGCGTGGGATCGGGCGCGCGCTGAACGCCATGCAGGACCGCATCCACGGTCTCGTCGCCGAGCGGACCCAGGCGCTGGCGGCGGTCTCGCACGACCTGCGCACGCCCATCGCCCGGCTCCGCCTGCGCCTCGACCGGGTCGAGGACGCCGACGAGCGTCGCGCGATGGCGGCGGACCTCGACGAGATGCAGGCCATGGTCGAGGCGACCCTGGCTTACGTGCGCGGCGGCGACGACCCGGAAGCGCGGCAGGCCGTCAACGTCGCGAGCCTCCTGATGGGGGTGGCGGACGCCTCGGCGGACGCCGGCCGGGATGTCGCGTATGCCGGCCCCGGACGGGCGCTGGCGGAAGTGAGGCCGGTCGCGCTTCGGCGGGCACTGGAAAACCTCGTCGACAACGGCGTCCGCTACGGCGACCGGGTGCGCATCGCCCTGGGCTTCGAAGACGGTGACCTCGTGGTGCACGTCGACGACGACGGGCCCGGTATCCCGTCGGAGGACGTGGCCCGGGCCTTCGAGCCGTTCGTGCGTTTGGAGGCGTCGCGAAACCGGAACACGGGCGGGACCGGCCTGGGACTGACCATCGCGCGACGGGCGGTCGAGGCCGAGGGTGGCAGCCTCCGCCTGGCGAACCGGCCCGGGGGAGGCCTACGGGCCGAGATCCGCCTGCCTCGGCCGGGCGGGCGCGGTCAGGGCGGCGTCCCCCCGGCCGGCCCTCAGCGCGCGGTCGCCGGCGCGTCGGGGTGCGCGTCCGGCTGCGCCGACCGCGCGTTGGACACGTAGGCGCTGCCCGGCAGCGCCAGCGTCAGTAGCAGCGTGGCTGCCGCCAGCGCCGCTGAGAGCGCGGCGGGCACGAGGAAGGCGTCGGGCCCGAGCAGCCTCTGCAGGAAGCCGCCCGCGACCGCCCCCGCGGTCAGGCCCCCCCAGAGCGGGGCCTGGAGCCAGAAGGAGGGCGCGGGTTCGTGCAGGACCATGTTCGCGAGCCCGGTCCCGAAGCGCACGACCGTTCCCGTGACGTAGGTCAGCGCAAGGCTTCGGCCGCCCTCGTCCTGCAGCGTCGCGTTGAGGATCCCCAACGCCAGCACGACCGGGTACGCGTGAAGCGGGAACGCCTCCGGTCCCTCCGGCAGGAGGTTGCCGATGGACAGCAGCACGGCCTGGACGCCGAGCAGGACCGAGAGGCGCCACCGGCCGGCCCAAGCCGCCAGAAGCGTCCCGACGAAGGCGCCGAAGCAGAACAGAGAGATGGTGCTGCCGAAGCGCATGGCTCCCGGCCAGTCGAAACCGCTGGCCGCGACCCCGAAGCGGGTCGTGTTCCCGCTCATGAACGACATGAACAGCTGCGAGTGTTCGAGGAATCCGATCGAGTCCGCGGAGCCCGCCAGCGCGGCCAGCGCGATGGCGAGCGGCACGCGCGTCGCTGGGCTCGACGGGAAGGATTTGTCCATTCGTCACCTATGATCTTCGGGTGGGTGTTCCGGCCTCGCTCGGTCGCGCCGGGCTGCCGCCAGGGTTAAGGCCGCCCCGTGGTCGCGGCTTTTCCGGACGGTGACGAAGTGTGTCGACGCGATCGTCCGGGCTGCGACAGGCCCGGATGCCCGTGTGCGGAGCGGACACACTTCGTCACCGACGCGGCGACCGGCAGACATACGGGTCGTCTATCTCGGGTCCCGAAGCGGTCGGCCCGACCGCAGACCGGACAGGAGATGGACCCATGAAGAGGACGCTCACCGCCGCCCTCGCCGTCGCGACGCTCGCCGCGGCCGCGCTGCCCGCGCTCGCGATCGACGGGCACGGAAACGCGGCGAACCCCGAGCGCGCGGTCCCGAACACCGGCGGCGTCTCCGGCGGACCCGCCCACCGCGACGATCCGCGGGTCCGTGAGTCGCAGGAGCGGCGGTCCGACGGCACGCCGGCGCACGGCGCCAACGACGGCCACGCCCACGGGCACAGCCAGGACGCCAGCGGCAAGAGGTGACAGCCGCGCGGGCGGTGGAGGCGAAGGGTGGAGATGCCGTCATGCGACTGCTGCCCCTCCTCGTCGTCTTCGCGGTTCTCGCCGCGAGCATCGGCTACGCGCTCGCTTGAGCCGGCCCGCGCGACAAAGGGTTCACGGTGCGTCGTCTGCCCCTCAAGCGTGCCGTGGAACGCCCGCCCCGACGCCAGTCGGGGCGGGTACGTGGGGGCGCCCGGACAACCTTCGCTCCGGCCGGCGACCTGGATGGCGATGGCTTGCGGTCGAATCCTCTAATCGGTCATAAGGGCGGTGATGCCAGCGGCGCGGAGCCATAGGTCCTTCGGGGCGGTCATGGGGTGGTGGTCGACCGCCGCGCGCGCGCTCGCCCTGGTCCTGGCGCTCGCCATGGCGGCGCCGAGCGCCGGAATGGCCTCTGACCTAGCGTACCACCAGGGGCATCACGGGCACGGCCGCACGGAACTCGCCGTCGCGTCCGACGAGGGGGCGGCTGCGGATAGGGCCGCCGACCCGGGTGTGCACAGCCATCTCCATTGCGGCTGTCACCTCGCCGTCAGTCCGCATGGCACGACTGCGGCCACGCCTGTCATGGCCTCGCGCCTGAGTTACGCGCGGGTCGCCGCGTCCGTCCGCTCGGTCTTCCCGGACCGCCTGCCGAGGCCCCCGCGCGCCTGAGGCGACGCTGCCACGGGCGCGTCCGCGCGGAGCTGATCGCTTCCGGGGCGTCGCCGCACGTCACCCAGCATCAACGACGGCGCCGTCCCTGACGGCGCACGGTCTCGGCCGAGCGAACATCATGCGCATCTTTCTGACCGCGGTCCTCGTGGCCGCCGGCGTCTTTGCGGGCGCCACCCTTCCCGCCGTCTCCGGCTTCGTCCGCGGCCTCCTGACCGCGGTCGGCGTGCCGCCGTCGATGGTCACGTACGCCGCAGGGCCGGCTACAAGTGCCCCCGCCAAGGAGCCAGCCAAGGGACCCGCCGAGACCGCGGACGACGGCCACGACCACGGCAAGCCCTCGGCCGGGAAGGCCGACGGCCAGGCGCGCGGCGAGCACGAGCACTCCGAGTCGGAGGGCGAGGAAGGCCACATCAAGATGAGCGCCGAGCAGGTGGAGAACCAGGACATCAAGGTCGCCAAGGCGGAGGGCGGGACGATCTCCCGGCACATCCTCGCGCCGGGCACCATCACGCCGGACACCGACCGGATCGCCCGGGTCCCGGTCCGGGTCGTCGGCACGGTGTCCGAGATGCGCAAACGCCTGGGTGACGACGTGAGGAAGGGCGACGTCGTCGCCGTGCTCGACAGCCGCGAGGTCGCCGACGCCAAGAGCGAGTACCTCACCGCCATGGTGCAGTCGGACCTGCAGAAGATCAACTTCGAGCGCCAGCAGAAGCTGCTGGCGTCCGCGGCGGCGTCTCAGGCCGCGTACGACAACGCCAAGGCCGTGTTCCAGGAGAACCAATTGCGCGTCGACCTCGCCCGGCAGAAGCTCTCTGCGCTCGGCCTGAACGCCGCGGAGGTCGCCGCCGCCCAGAAGCGCGACGAGGCGACGCCCAACGCCTCGACGCTGCGCCAGTACGAGCTGCGTTCGCCGCTCGCGGGCCGGATCGTCGAACGCAAGGTCGACGTCGGCACCGCGGTGGGCAAGGAGGGCGACCCCGCCGACGTGTACACCGTCGCCGACCTCTCGACGGTCTGGATCGAGCTCTCCGTGCCGACCTCGGAACTCGCCAAGGTGAAGGAGGGCGCGGAGGTCACGGTCACCCCGGACCAGGGGGACGGCGAGCGGAAGGCCCGGGGCAAGGTCATCTTCGTCAGCCCGCTGCTCAACGCCGACACCCGCGCCGCGCGGGTCGTCGTCGCCCTGCCGAACAAGGACATGTCCTGGCGCCCGGGGACCTACGTCACCGCCGAGGTGGACGTCTCGCGCGACGACGTCGCCGTCCGCGTGCCCAAGGCGGCGGTCCAGACGGTCGAGGGCAAGAGCGTCGTCTTCGTGCGGACGCCGGAGGGGTTCGAGAAGCGCGAGGTCGAACTCGGCCGGTCCGACGACGACGCCGTCGAGGTCGCCTCGGGCCTGAAGGCCGGCGACGAACTCGCGGTCGGCAACACCTTCCTGCTGAAAGCCGAGCTCGGCAAGTCCGAAGCCGACCACGACCATTGAGGGGACGGACCATGATCGCCCGCATCCTCGACTTCTCCGTCCACCAGCGCTGGCTGATCCTCCTGCTGTCCCTGCTCGCCGCCGGCTTCGGCGGCTACGCGGTGACCAAGCTGCCGATCGACGCGGTGCCCGACATCACCAACAACCAGGTGCAGATCAACACGACGGCGCCGTCGCTGTCGCCGGTCGACATCGAGAAGCAGGTCACCTACCCGGTCGAGACGGCGCTCGCCGGCATCAAGGGCCTCGAATACACCCGCTCGCTCTCGCGCAACGGCTTCTCGCAGGTCACCGCGGTCTTCGCCGAGACCCTCGACATCTACTTCGCCCGCCAGCAGGTCGCCGAGCGCCTTGCCCAGGTCAAGAAAGACCTGCCGCCGGGCGCCGAGCCCGCGATGGGCCCGATCTCGACGGGCCTCGGCGAGATCTACATGTGGTCGATCCACTACGCGAAACCGGGCGACCGCAAGGTCTCGCAGGGCGGGAAGCCCGGCTGGCAGCCGGACGGCAGCTACCTGACCCCCGAGGGCCAGCGCCTCAGGACCCCGCTGGAGCAGACCGCCTTCCTGCGCACGGTCCAGGACTGGATCATCCGGCCGCTGATCAAGACCGTGCCCGGCGTTGCCGGGGTCGACGGGATCGGCGGCTTCGAGAAGCAGTACCACGTCCAGCCCAATCCCACGAAGCTCGCGTCCCTGGACCTGTCCTTCGCGGACGTCGGGCGCGCCCTCGACACCAACAACGCCAACCAGGGCGCCCGCTACCTGGAGGACAACGGCGAGGGCTACGTCGTCCGCGCCGCCGGCCGCCTGGAGAACATGGACGACATCGGCAACGTCGTGGTCGCGACCCGCGGCGGCATCCCGGTGCGGATCAAGGACATCGCCGAGGTCCGCATCGGCCGCGACCTGCGCACCGGCTCGGGCAGCGAGGACGGGCGGGAGGTCGTGGTCGGCACCGCGCTGATGCTGATCGGCGAGAACAGCCGCACGGTCGCGGCCGCCGTCGACGCCAAGATGGACCAGATCCGCAAGAGCCTGCCGCCCGGCGTCGAGGTCCAGACCGTCCTCGACCGGACCCGCCTGGTGGAGGCGACCGTGAAGACGGTGGCCAAGAACCTGTCCGAGGGCGCGACCCTCGTCATCGTCATCCTGTTCCTGCTGCTCGGCAACATCCGGGCGGCGATCATCACGGCGCTGGTGATCCCGGTCGCCATGCTGATGACCATGACCGGCATGGTCGAGGCGAAGATCTCGGCCAACCTGATGAGCCTCGGCGCCCTCGACTTCGGGCTGATCGTCGACGGGGCGGTGATCATCACCGAGAACGCCCTGCGCCACCTCGCCGAGAAACAGCATGCGCTGGGCCGGACCCTCGACACCGAGGAACGGTTGCAGACGGTGCGGGCCTCGGCCGAGGAGATGATCAAGCCGTCCCTCTACGGGCAGGCGATCATCATCCTGGTCTACGTGCCCCTGCTGACCTTCACCGGCGTCGAGGGGAAGATGTTCCAGCCGATGGCGCTGACCGTGATCATCGCGCTGGTCGCCGCCTTTGTGCTCTCGCTGACCTTCGTGCCGGCGCTGATCGCCATCGTCATCACGGGCAAGGTCACCGAGAAGGACAACCTGATCATCCGGGCGCTCAAGGGAGCCTACCGGCCTGTGCTCGGCGCCGCGGTCAGGGCGCCCTTCGCGTTCGTCGGCGGGGCCCTGCTGTTGCTCGTCGTCGCGGGAGCCTTGTTCACCCGGCTCGGCACCGAGTTCATCCCGACGCTGGACGAGAAGAGCATCGCGCTCAACGCGACCCGCATCCCCTCGACCTCGCTGAGCCAGTCGCAGGCTATGCAGCTCAAGGTCGAGCAGGTGGTCTCGAAGTTCCCGCAGGTCGCCTACGTCTTCTCGAAGACCGGCACCGCCGAGGTCGCCTCGGACCCGATGCCGCCGAACTCGTCCGACACCTTCGTGATCCTCAAACCGCAGGAGGAGTGGCCGGATCCGGAGCTGCCCAAGGCGGAGCTGCAGGAGCAGATCGAGAAGGCGGTCGGGCAACTCGCCGGCAACGTCTACGAGTTCTCCCAGCCGATCCAGCTGCGGTTCAACGAGCTGCTCGCCGGCAGCCGCGGCGACCTCGCCGTGAAGGTGTTCGGCGAGGAGTTCGAGCCGATGCTCAAGGTCGCCAACCAGGTCGCGGCCATCCTCAGGGGCATCGAGGGCGCCGAGGACGTTAAGGTCGAGCAGACGGCGGGCCTGCCGTTCCTGGAGATCAAGATCAACAAGGCCGAGGCGGCCCGCTACGGCCTCAGTACCGGGGCGATCCAGGACGTCATCGGCGCGGCGATCGGCGGCCGGGACGCCGGGGTCGTGTTCGAGGGCGACCGGCGCTTCCCCATCGTGGTGCGCCTCACCGACACGGTGCGCGAGGACCGGGAAGCCCTGGAGAACATCCCGGTGCCGCTGCCGCCCGGCCTGAACGGCCGGGCGACCTCGGTCCTGCTCAAGCAGGTCGCCAGCTTCTCCGTCGCGGAGGGGCCGAACCAGATCTCGCGCGAGAACGGCAAGCGCCGGGTCGTCGTCACCGCCAACGTCCGCGGGCGCGACATCGGCTCGCTCGTGGCGGAGGCCCAGGTGAAGGTCGGGAGCCAGGTGCAGCTGCCGCCCGGCTACTACGTGACCTGGGGCGGGCAGTTCGAGAACCTCGCCTCGGCCAAGAAGCGGCTCGCCGTCGTGGTGCCGGTGTGCTTCTTCCTGATCTTCCTGCTGCTCTACTCGGCGCTGGGCAGCCCGCGCGACGCGCTCCTCGTGTTCAGCGCCGTGCCGCTGGCGCTGACCGGTGGCATCGTGGCCCTGTGGCTGCGCGGGATGCCCGTCTCGGTGCCGGCGGCGGTCGGGTTCATCGCGCTCTCGGGCGTGGCGGTGCTGAACGGCCTCGTGATGCTGACCTTCATCAAGCAGCTCGTAGCCGAGGGCCGGCCGAAGCGGGAGGCGATCCTGGAGGGCGCCATGACCCGGCTGCGGCCGGTGGCGATGACCGCCCTCGTCGCGTCGCTCGGCTTCGTGCCCATGGCCATCGCCACCGAGACCGGCGCCGAGATCCAGCGGCCGCTCGCCACCGTGGTCATCGGCGGCCTGATCAGCGCCACCCTACTGACCCTGGTGGTGCTGCCGGCCCTCTATGCGCGCTTCGGCAAGGTCGAGCCCGCGAAGGCGGCCCAGCGGCCGGGCGAGGCGGCCCCCCGGCACCTCAAGGCGGCGGAGTAGGCGCGATGCGGGAAATCGCCGGACTCGCGACGGCCACCGCGCTGTGCGTCCTGAACCTGTCGCACGCGGCGCGGGCGGAGGAGGCCCCCGGCCGCGAGGCCCCGTTCGGTCTCGCCTGGGGCCCGGTCGCCACCGTGCCGCGGCCGCTCAAGGTCGACCGCGAGGCGAACCTGACCGGCCTTTACTATCCCAGCGGGTGGGGGCCGGCCACCGGATCGGAGACCGCGGAGGTGGTCCTGGTGGTCTGCCGGGACGAGGGACTCCAGGAGATGGTCTGGGTCGGCGTGCCCCTGTCCGGGGAGGCGCTGGAGCGTTCGCGCAGGACCATCCACGACGAGGGCGTGCGCCGCTACGGCGAGCCCGGGCCCGGCCCGTCGGCAGGTTCCGAGGTCTGGCCCGGCGGCCGTGCGCTCCTTGCCAGCCGCGGGACCGCCGACGGGCGGCGCCAGCTCGTGATGGCCGCCTTCGGCCCGGGCTACGCGGCCTGCTCGCAGGCCCATCGCGCCGCGACCGGGCATCCGGCCGGCGCGCACGTCGCCGACCTCATCGGGACGGACGGTCCGTGAGGCCGCCCCCCTCGCAACGCAGCACATCCGGAAGGTAGGCATGGGACACGGACACGCGCACGGCGGCGGCCATGGGCACTCGCACGGCGGTGGCATCCCCTCCGGCTCGGCGGCCGCCCGGAACAAGGGGCGCCTCGCCTGGGCATTGGCGCTGACCCTCACGTACATGTTCGCCGAGGTGGTGGGCGGCCTGCTCACCGGCAGCCTGGCGTTGCTCGCGGACGCCGCGCACATGGTCACCGACGCGGGCGGTCTCGCCCTGTCGCTGCTCGCCATCCACTACGCGGGCAAGGCCCCGACGCCGGGCAAGAGCTTCGGCTACATGCGCTTCGAGATCCTGGCGGCGCTCGCGAACGCCGTCGTGCTGCTCGGGGTGACCGTCTACATCCTCTTCGAGGCCTACCGCCGCTTCGTCGAGCCGACCGAGATCCTCGGCTGGCCGATGATGCTGGTGGCGCTCGTCGGCCTCGGCGTCAACCTCGCCAGCATGCGACTTCTGTCGGGCGGATCGTCCGAGAGCCTCAACGTCAAGGGTGCCTACTTCGAGGTCTTCTCCGACATGCTGGGCTCGCTCGGCGTCATCGTCGCGGCGCTCGTGGTGATGTGGACCGGCGTTCGCTGGGTGGACCCGCTGGTCGGGGCCGGCATCGGGCTGTTCATCGTCCCGCGGACGTGGCGCCTGCTGAGCGAGGCCCTGCACATCCTGCTGGAGGGGACGCCCCCGGGCGTCGACCTCGCGGCCCTGAAGGCCGAGATCGAGGCGATGCCGGGCGTCCGGCGCGCCTACGACCTGCACGCGTGGACGCTCACCTCCGGGTTCGACGCGATGAGCGGCCACGTGGTGGTCGACGACCCCGCCGGCGGTCCCGCCGTCATCCGGGCCGTCCGCGGGCTGATGAAGGAGCGGCACGGCATCGAGCACGTCACGGTCCAGGTCGAGGACGAGGCGCTCGCGGCCGAGGGCGCGCACCTGCCGGTGTGACCGGGGGCGTCGGACATGAGCAAGAAATCGGAGCGGCTCCAACCCGACTGGACGTCGAGGCCACGCGGCAGGCGACGCGTCAGGCCCTACGTCCGCAAGGCCGCCAACCGGGCGATGGTGGTCTACTCGATGGGGATCGCTGTCGCGCTGCTTCTGATCATGGCCATGAAGGGCAGGTTTCATTGAGGTGCCCGTCGTGGATCGGGATGTGCTCCGGCGAGGCCGGCCTTTGTCAATCGCGCGCGGGCGCACGGGAGGTTTCGGGGGCGATGCGAGGCGATAGATCATGAACAGCGAGCAGACGCATCACTTCGCGGTGACCACCACGGCGATGATCGCGGTATTGCGGACATCCACGATAGCGATGATGCATCTCGTCATGCAAAAATTGCCGCCTCACGAGCGGGAAGTGGTCTTCCGCGAGATCGCCAGCACGATCGGCGACCTGCCCCCCGACTACACCCAGGAGAGCCCGGTCGGGACGAGGTTCTACGAGGAGGTGGTGGCCGAGGCGCCGGAGCTCGCGAAGGCGTTCGCGCGGGACCTGCGCCGGACCTTCGACCGAAAGGATCCCTGACGCCGGGGGCCCGGTGCGGCCGGCCCGCGGCTCCCGGAACGGCGAAGATCGCCGCGCGACCGCCTTCCCGCCCCGCCGGGCGGACCTCGGTCCGATCGGGGGATGTCTCGGGGGGACGGCCCTCGGAAGTGCCATGAGGATATCGATGGGTTCGAGGGACCGACGTTCTCGGCGGCGCCGTTCCGGCAGCCGCGTCGATGGTGGGCCCGGGGAGCCCGCGCGGCCGGCCCGGCCCGCCACGGCCGTGCTCCTGGCGGGCGTGGCCGCAGCGCTCGGCGTCCCCGAGGCGGCCTTCCGCGATGGCTCGGCGGCGCTGGCAGAGCACGCCGAGACGGCCGCGATGTTGCAGGCGTGGCAGGGCCTGCGCCACCGGGCGGACCGCCAGGAGGTCCTGGCCCTCGCGCGCGCCCTGGCGTTGGCGCCCCCTGGCGGGCCGGGCCAATGACGACTCCTGTTCGGGGCCGCGGCGGACCGGCATCGCGGGCGACAGCTCGCACCAGCCCCGGCCGGCCGGCTTCGGAACGACATCCCAGAACCGAGCGGCGACGTTGAAGACGTTGCGCCCGCTCGCCGCCTCGCCGCCTCGCCGCGGACCGTGACCGCCGGACGCTCGCCGACCAGGGGCATGCCGCCTGCGCGCACCGCGGGGCCGACACGGACCTTCGACAGGTCGACGACCGAGTAGAGTTCGATCTCCAGGTTGTCCCGCCCGACCGCGGCCCCAGGGTCGACGCGGCGCTCGACGATCTTGCCCGCGATGTGTGAGCGGATCTCCTGACGCTCGCACTGTGCCTCCGGCTGGTTCGACAGGCGTCGATCTCGGCCGTGCCCGGGCCCGGGAAGATGAGCTTGCGCCGGGCGGCGTCCTCCCTGACCTTGAGGTCGGGTAGCTCGCCTGCGAGCGCAGGTACTGCCGCTCGGACATGATGCGCTTGGCACAGAGGACCTTGTCGCGCTCGAACACCGGCCTCCGGGGGGCGGCGGACACCCTGGCGACGGGGTGCTCGCCCTTCGATTCGGTGATCTCGCGGCCGTCGAGCGGGGTGACGACCTCGCCCTTCGCCATCCGGTCGCCGCGGCCCATGCGCAGCCTGGCGACCTCGCCGGTCGTCTTCGCCGTGATGGGCGCGGCCGGCATCCTGCGCCCCGAGCCGCCACGTCGCGATCAGGAAGCCGTCGGCGATGGTCAGCGGCGCGGGGAGGGGACGCCTGAACATGTCGATGCCATGGGCGGTCGGCCGCAGGCGTGGGCGCGCGGTGCCGCCGTTCGAGTGCAGGTACCGGACAGGCTTCCTCACGCCCTCAGTGGCTCGAACGGCTCCCGGACCCTGCCAGCGGCATGCACGGGCCGGTCGCCGACCGGGAACGTCGTGGCCGTCCAGGCGGCGCCCCCGGCGGCCGGAGCGAGAACGGGCATCGCGTCCTGCGCGCGGGATTGGGCGTGGTCGGCCAAGTCGTCCTCGGCATGCCGGCCCGCGCCATGGTCGTGGTCGGCGAACGCGTGCACGACAGGCGTCGTAGCCCCACGACGACCATCGACCATCGTCGGCATGACCAGGACGGCCATCGGCGCGAATGCGAGGGCCGCCGCCATGAGACGCCGCCACGAGGACACCCGACCCCCCTCTCTCGGAGCGAGCCAGCCGACGCCGGAACGTCGATTTCCCTTCTCATATCCTATCCGGGGGGATAGCACGTCGACATGGAACGTGCGCACGCCTCCCACCCGGACATCGTCAAGCGCCTGAGGCGCGCCAACGGCCACCTCGCCGGCGTCATCGCCATGATCGAGGAGGGCCGCGCCTGCGTGGACCTCGCGCAGCAGCTCCACGCGGTCGAAAGCGCCATCGCCAGCGCCAAGCGCGTCCTCATCGAGGACCACATGGAACACTGCATCGGCGACGGGGTCGGGGACGGCGGCACGACAGCCAAGGCCGCGCTCGCCGAGTTCAAGGCGCTGGCGAAGTACCTGTGAGGCTCGCCCGATGCTGAGCGTCCTCGCCGACCGTACCTACCGGCACCTCTACGCCGCGCAGGTCATCGCCCTGATCGGCACCGGCCTGCTGACGGTCGCACTCGGGCTGCTGGCCTATCGCCTCGCAGGCCCGGAGGCCGGCGCGGTGCTCGGCATGGCGCTCGCCATCAAGATGGTCGCCTACGTGCTGGTGGCGCCCGTGGCGAACGCATTCACCGGGCGGTTGCCGCGTCGCGCCTTCCTGGTTTCGACCGACCTCGTCCGCGCCGCCGTCGCCCTGATCCTGCCGTTCGTCGGCCAGGTCTGGCAGGTCTACGTCCTCGTCTTCGTGCTTCAGTCCTGCTCGGCCGCCTTCACCCCGACCTTCCAGGCGACCATCCCGGACATCCTTCCGGAAGAGCGCGACTACACCCGGGCGCTCTCCCTCTCACGGCTGGCCTACGACCTGGAGAACCTGCTCAGCCCGGCGCTCGCTGCGGTCCTGCTGACCGTCATCGACTTCCACTGGCTGTTCGAAGGGACCGTGGTGGGCTTCCTGTGCTCGGCGGCGCTCGTCGTCTCAGTCAGCCTGCCGAGCCCGAAGTCGACCGAGCGCCGCGGGATCTATGACCGGACCACGAGGGGTCTGCGCATCTACCTCGCCACGCCCCGCCTGCGCGGGTTGCTGGCCCTGAACCTCGCGGTGTCGGCGGCCGGCTCGATGGTCATCGTCAACACAGTCGTGATCGCGCAAGCCATCCTGCACCGGCCCCAGAACGACGTCGCCGTGGCGCTCGGGTTGTTCGGCGGTGGCTCGATGGTTGCGGCCCTGCTCCTGCCGCGGGCGCTCGACCGGCTGCCGGACCGGACCGTGATGCTGCTTGCGGCGGGTCTCCTCGGCGTCGGGCTGCTCGCCTTCGCCGCGACGACCTGGGGAGGCGTGATCGGCTGGCCGATGCTCCTCACGACCTGGCTCGTGCTCGGGGCTGGCTACTCCGCCGCCCAGACCCCGACCGGGCGGCTGCTCCGGCGCTCGGCCACGCCCGAGGATCGGCCCGCGGTGTTCGCGGCGCAGTTCGCCCTGTCTCACGTCGCTTGGCTCATCACCTATCCGCTCGCGGGGTGGCTCGGCGCAGAGGCCGGCCTGCCGGTCACGCTCGCGGTCCTGGCTGCGCTCACCCTGGCGGCCGTCGCGGCGGCGGCCGTGCTGTGGCCCGCCTCGGATCCGGACGTCGTCGAGCACGCGCATCCCGACCTCTCGCCCGACCACCCCCACCTTGCGGGCGCCGGCCGGGGCCGGCACGTCCACGCCTTCGTCATCGACGACCTGCATCCCCGGTGGCCGACGGCTAGGCCGGGCTGAGGCCGGCACGCACCGGGCGCTGCCGGCGGAACGCCAGGGCGCCGGTCCCAAGCCGTGCGCCCCATGCCGTCCACCGGGCGGGCCGCCGGCTGCGGGGAGGCTTGCTCGTCCCCGACATCTGCGTCTGACCGCGGTCTGCCGCAACGGCTGCGCATCCCGGTGGCCAGGCCGGCAGCCGCCCTGCGCGGGCCGGGCGGTGCTGCGCGGGACCGATGGGCGGGCGGCCAACTGTTCCGTCCTCGCATCCCGAAGCGCGCCGGAAGCGCGCCGCCGTTGCGGCCTGGCGGCGTCGTGGCGTCCGGGACCGTCGTTCGGTCAAGCCACCGAGCCACACTCCGACTCGGCCATCGGGTGCCGCCCGGCCTTGGCCGGGTGCGCGGTGGCCCGGGCCACGGCCCCGGGTGTCGGGCGCTTCGCCGCTCCCCACGAGATGCTGAAGGTCCGGCGTGGATCGGCTCGGACCGCATTCCCCTCGGTCGCCTGACGAGCCGAGCCGCGCGTGGCGTCCCAGGAAAGGGGCGGCACGTCCCCCGAGTGGCCATCCAACCCCATGACGCGCATCGAAGTCTCGCCCGCGAAGGACTTGAGCGTCCACGACCAGCGGGGGGACGACGATGCGTCCGTCCACGGGATCCCGCCCCGGGGCCGCGACGACGGGACGTTTCAGATGCCGTGTTTCCGCGCGCCGGGAATGGGCCGCGCCGCAGCGGCGGCGATCCGTTGCCTTGTGCCAAGAAACCGCGCGCGGCATCCTCAACACGGCTCATCGGTGGCCTCAGATCATGCGGCGGACGCGCGCGATCCCGGTCCCAGACGAGCATGACCGGAGCGGCTTCGGCGACATCACGCCGGTCCCGCCGCCGCCCGAACCTCGTGCGGCCCTCGCCGCCGAGGTCGCCGCGGCGCCGGTGTCGCTGCGGCAGCGCGCTTTCACGGACACGGCGACCGCCGCCGAAGGCAGGGCCGGACTTCAAGGGACCCCGGTTCCTGGCCGGAAAGGGAACGTTCCGCGTATGCCCGATCTGGGAGGATGGGTGAGCCGCCAGATCAGAATTGCTCGGAAGCGATCGCACGCCAGAAGCCTCAGGTGAGGGGTTCCAGCTGTCGCCGGATCTGCAGCTCACGCCGGGCCTACTCTCGAACGTCGTTTCGTGTGGCGGGATTTGCGATCTTGCGGTTCAGGCTATCGGTCGTATGGCCTTCGAAGGGTCGTTCCGACGTCCAACGTCGGCGGATCAACCCGATCATCGACTGCTTGGTCATTCTCGCCTTCGCGCCGGCTGGCGCTTCCCCATCCACTCGCAGGCAGCGCAATGATCGTAGCCGAGGCCGGTGTGATCACCCCCGGATTCCGGTCGGCGTCCACGACCCGGGAAAGGCGGCCTGCCCGCTTCCGACCCAACCGAGCCGCCGAGAGCGCTGGCAGCTCCCCTCATAAGCGGCTGTCCTTCTCGGCGTGGGGGCCGGGTGGAAACGGGTTTCGGTGTGTCGGTGCGAAGTTGTGACAGCGCGCGCGGTGCCGCGTGCGCTCACACGCGGAGGGCGGCGTGGACGGGGACCGGTGCCAAGGACCGCCATCACCCGCTCCGGACCGTAGGCCAGGACCAGGAAGCCCATCTCGGTCGCCTCGTTTCTCAACCGGCGCATCCGGAAGTGCATCGCCCCCATCCAACCTCAGGGAGTCCCGAACCGCGATCGCGAGGCCAAGGTTACCGGTGCCTCCCCTGGCGGCGATGGCCCTGCCCGACTGCGCGGTCCCGATGTAGGATCGGTAGGTTTCACCGTTCGGCCGCCTTCCCGGTCCGCGACCTCGCGGTGGGCGTCGAGGGCGACCGCGCGGCCCGCGTCGGTCCGCAGTCCGTGCCACAGCCGCAGCATTCGTCAGGACCGACCGCTCGTGGCGTCGCCCTGGGGTCGAGAACCGCTCGCGTCCGTTCATCGCGCGCGGGGAGCACGGCCGGACCATGCGACGATGATCTTCGTGACCGACGCTCGCGGGCGATGCGTCTACGCCTGCCCTGAGTGGGAGGCACTCACCGGCCAGCCAAGCACGGAGGCCCTCGATCGGGGGTGGGTCCTACGCGTTCACCCGGACGACCGCGGCACCGCCACCGGCATTCTCGATGAGGCCCTCGCGAGCGGGGCGGAGTTCAGCATCCGGTATCGCCTGCTCAAGCCCGACGATACCCCGCGCTGGGTTGGGGCGGGTGGCGTGCCCTCGTTCGGCATCGAGAACGGCGCGTTCATCGGCTATCTCGGCTCGATCACCGAACTGGCCGGGGGGGCCACCGATACGATCGCGGCCTATGGCAACGTCGGTCGGTTCGTGCCGCCCCCACCCCACCCGGCGACCATGCCGATCGACACCCTCGACCTTATCGCCGATCACTTGATCATCACCCATTCGCTGATCGAGGAGGACGACGGGGCGAAGGCAGCGCTGCCGGGCGCGCGGATCGCCCTACTTGAAGTTGGCCTTGCCCTTGCCGCCCGGATGCGGATGCAAGGCCGGTCGCTGAACTGACCGACCAGGACAGAACCCGCGTCGCGGCGGACTGGATGCGGTCACCGGACACGAAGACCCACCGCTACCCCTGGCCCTCCTGCGAACCGTCGCATGCGGCCTCGGTCGCCGGCCCGGACGGCGGCTCATCCGGCGCCTCGGCGCCCGCCGCAGCGGCCTCGACGGCGGACAGCACGCGATGGCGCGTCACCGGGTCGGAGATCGCCGCGAACGCCCTGACGAGCCTTGCCGTCTCCGGATGGCGCAGCAGGTCGAGGACCGGCGATACGCCCTCGATCGAGCCGACCGTTCCGACGAAGAAGGTCGCGACCGGGACGCGCAGCCGATCCGCGATGGCTTGCAGGCGATCGGCGCCGGTCCTGTAGCCCACCGCCCCGTCCGCTGGTCGGCGCCGAACGGAGGCATGGGACGCGGGGCCGAGAGCTGTTCGGTCCGCTCCATGAGCGGTCGGCGTTTCGGCGACGCCAGTGCTGGTCGCGCATCCACCGGTCGGGCGTTTAGTGGTGGGGCGCCACCTCGACTTCGGCTCGGTCGTCATGTGCGGTGGGGACCTACGGGCGATGGCCGAAGCCTGCCGCCCCGACAAGGTTCTCAAACCGCACCACGCCGGATGGAGTTTCGTGCAGCGCAACAATCCCAGCGTGCGTCTGTGGCATGGCCCGGTCGTTCGGCTTGGCGGCACGTCCACATCCTGCGTCGCGTCGATGGGTGGGGAGTGCCGCAACGTTCGGGGCCCCGGCCCCATCTGGAGCGGCCGCCTGCGTGCCCGACGTCCGAACGGCCTGGCAGCTCTCCGATGCGTGCGCATCCGCCTCGGCAGGCCCGAGCCGGCTGCGGCTGCGACGGTCAGCGAGAGGTCCCTTCGGTTCAAGGACGGACACCCTGAACGAGGGGTCGACGGTGGAATGCCGATGTCACCGCCAGCGAGCCGTCGACGATCCGCCATGAGCCCCCGGGGCTCGGCGAACCTGTCCACCGACCCGCGTCCGGTCGAGCGAGGGGCCCGCGGACAAGGCTTTGCGGGTTCCTCGGGGGGAATCCGGGCGCGGGCCGGTCGACGGCTCGGATCGCGCGTCGCTGCGCCCATGACAGTCCGCAACCTCCGGCGAACACCATCGGCTGAGCCGCTTCCACGCTGCCGGTCGTCGGCGCCGCGGTCGAACGGCGCCGGGGTCGGCCGGCGGCCCCGACGGCGGGCTCGGATCGATGCCGGACGCTGGGCCGGGGCCTCGCGCCGTTCCGCGGCGCCCTATGGCGCTGCGCGGCGGCGGGTTCCTGGCAACCGGTCGGCCACGGCCCCGGCGGACGGGCGCACGACCGGTCGGGAGCCCACTCCAGGCCCGGGTCGCGGCGGCCGTCTCCGCCGTGTGGCCGGCGTCGCGCGCGGGAGGGTTCCGACGTCCTCCCTGCGATAGAACGTCGGGCCGCCGGGCGACCCGGACCCGAAGGCCGGCCCGATCCCGGACCGCGACAGCCTCCGCGCCATCGCCGCCGCAGACGTCCCCTCGGCGCGCGCCAGCTCGCCGGCGGACACGAAGCCCTGCCGGAACTGCGCCCAGTCCGCGCGCGCCACCTCGCGCCGGTGCCGGTTCCGGAAGCCGCAGGGCGCGCGGCGCAGCCCGAGCCGGCCCGACGCGACCAGGGACCTCGCGAGCCCGCGGTCGCCGACCCGGGCCACGACCTCCGTCCAGGGGACGTCGTCGCTGGGCGCCCGTTGCAGCGCCGCGACGTCGGCGACCCGGAGGACCAGGCCGGGGAGCCCGGCCCGGCCGCGCACCCGTCCCCGGGGGGCAAGGCGGCCGTCCAGGACCGCCCGCACGATCGAGCCGATCGACGACATGCCGCGCCGCGCGGCCTCCGGCAGCGGGGCGCAGCCCGCGGGCACGTCGCGCAGGCGCGGCACCCCCGTGAACACCCCGACGGCGAGCCGCTCCACGGCGGCCCGGTCGAACCGGTCCTCGCGGACCTCGCGCCCGTGCCGGGGCAGGACAGGGACCAGGCAGCCGGCGGACACGACCGAGGCCATCCCTTCGTTGGTCAGGCCGAGCGCCCGCCGCGCCTCGGCCGACCAGCACGTCGCGGCGGCGAGGTCGGCCAGACGGGCGCAGTCCGCGGCGGCGTAGAGCGGTATCGGGCTCGGCCCCGGCGCCGGGACCGCCCCGAGAGACGCGAGCAGACGCTCGACGGTCGCCTTCTCCAGGCCGGTAACCCTGCTGAGACGGGCGACCGTCCCGAGGACCGGCTCCGTGACGGGCCGGCCGAGCAGGTCCCTGCCCGGTTGAAGGGGCAGGGACGCGATGGCGTGCGCGCGGAGCGCCTCGCGGACCGGCCCGTAGGCCGGGTCCCGCTCGTCGTGCACGAGCCAGCCGTAGAGCCGGCCGTAGGCCACGCCGGGGGTCAACTCGTCGCGGTCCGGCCGGGCCGTCGCCACCAAGCCGTCGAGGAAAGAGCGGAACGGCGAGGGGCCGCCCTCGAACGCCGCCATGCCGGCGGACAGCAGCGGGCCGGCGTCCACCAGCCTGGCGTCGCTCCGCGCGCGGCGTCCGTGGAGGCGCATCGCGCCGACGCGCTCGACGAGGGGGATGGCGGCGGCCAGCGACAGCGCGTCGAGCAGCGGGACCCGGCGCCGTCCCCCGAAGCCGAGGCGTCCGAGGACGTAGGTCTCGCCGGGGAATCCGGCCTCGCAGGGTGTGGTGGCGGGATCCGGCATGCCGGCGTCCCCCGCCGCCGCCGCGGCGAGGTCGGTCCCGTGCCGGGGGCAGCGCCGGAGGGAGCGGACGTCCCACCAGGCCCGGCGGAACGCCCGGGGGGGCGGCGCGTCGAGCCGTGCCGCGTCCTCCGCCTCGCACGCGCGGCAGCGTCGCCGGGCCGGGGGCGACCAATCGGCCCGCGCGACGATCTCGTCGCCGAGCCGGACCGTCGCGCCCTCGACCACGAAGGTGGCGGCCCGCAGGGCGCCGGCGTCGACGCCGGCCAGCGCGGCGACCCGGTCCGTGTCGCGCCCCGCCACGACCGACCTCCAGTCCAGGCCGTTGGCGGCCGCGAACGCCGCCGGGCTCCCGGCCCCGTACCGCCGCGAGAGGCGTTCGAGCAGGGCGTAGGCCGGCTCGCCGCTGCCCGGCGCCAGGTGCAGCGGCAGGCGGGCCGCCGGCTCGGGCCTACTTGCCATAGCTCGGCTCCGGGACGCCGCCGGTCCCGCGCAGGCGGGTCAGGTCGCCCCCTGCCGGCGTCGCCGGGCGCCGGAGCGCCCTGCACACCGCGTCGGGTTTCATGAGGAACGGGTTGGCGCCGTCGCCGCGGCGACGCCAGCGCTCGTAGGCCACGGCGAGGGTGTCGTCGACGCAGTTGTGACCGGCCTTGAACGACATCTCCGCGGCGAGGTGGATGAGCTTGGACGCGAGGCCGACATAGCCGTCCGTCGCCAGCCGGAAGCGGTCGACCTTCTCGGCGAAGCCGCTTCTTGCCCGGAAATGCAGGGCCACGAGTTGGTCGTCGTAATGATTGAGGAAGTCGGCGAACTCCTCCCGGGCGGCCTCGCCGGCGAACGGCGTCATCGGCAGCTTCGCGCCGCGGCGCTCGAATTGCTTCCAGCGATCGAAGAAGGTCATGACGGACGGCTCGCCCGCCAGCACGAGCTGGATGTCGGTCTCGTTCAGGAGCGTCTTGAGGGTCTCGGACACGGTGCGCTCGTGCCTGTCCGTGCGCGCCAGGTTCACGATGTGCTGGAACTCGTCGATCTTGACCACCCGCACCCCGCGCGCCTGCGCGACCTTGACGAACTGCCGCATCAGCATCGGCTCGGACGGCCGGTCGCTCGCCTCGTACCCGGCCACCTGCGACAGCATCTTGACCAGGAGCGCCTTCATGCGGCCGGGCGAGGGCGCGTCCAGGCGCAGGACCGGCAGGGGGTCCGCCCAGCTCGTCTTGACGTCGGGGAAGTCGACCGCCGTCAGCTCGCGGTCGAGGACCCAGCTCTTGCCCGCCCCGGCCTCGCCGCCGATCACCAGGACGTTGCCCCGCTCCCGCCGGCGCGCGCGGTCGCGCAGCAGGCGCATCTCCCGCTGGGCCTCCCCGTACGCCACGGTGGGGACGTGGATGCGTTCCCGCATGGCCAGGACGAAGGCGTCGAGCCGGGCGGCGTTGTGCGGCGCGTCCCAGTTCGTCCTGCCGCCCCCCGCGGGGCCGCCGGGCGCGGCCGCGCCGGAGGGGGGCGCGGATCCGGGGACCGGCTCGCGGGAGGCGTGGGCGTCGGGCGTCATGGCGTGTGTCATGGGTGTCGTCCTCAGTCGTAGTATTGCGAGCGGGTGGCCACGGAGCCGCGGCGGGCCGGCGCGCCGGCAGCCTCGGCGGGGGAATGCGTCGCCGCGGCGGACGGTGCCTCGGCCGCCTCGGGCGTCGGCAGGGCCGCGACGGCACGGGCCGGCCGGGCGGCGTCGGCGAACTTCTGCTTCCCCCTGCCCAGGGGCTTCCCGGCGCGGTCGTCCCGGCTGGCCCGCTCGAACATCTCCACGCGCGCGTCCGCCAGCGTCTCCCGACGGACCCGCTCGGATTCGGGCGTACGCTCCTTCGACCGGTTCCTGAGCCGCTTCCACATGTCGAGGTCGAGGCCCTCGATCAGGTCCGGCTCCTGGCAGGTCGCCCGGATCTCCACGTTGGGCTCGACCGTGTCGTCCCAGACGGTCATCGTCGTCAGGTCGAGCGGGTCGAGCGCGCACCGCCACTTCCGCTTGCGTCCGTGGAGCTCCCGCAGGCGCTCCAGCTCGGCGCAGTCCCAGTGCAGTTCGAGGTACTCGATGCCGGTGTCCTGGATCGGCTTCAGCAGCGGCAGGGCGGTAGCCACCACGACGTCGCGCGCGCTGGGCGGCATGTCCACCCCGAGGGGCGACATCTCCTGCCAGACCTCCATCGGCGTCCTGTGGAACAGCCCGCGGTGGTTCTTCTGATGGTAGTAGGCCGCCACCCAGATCGCGAACAGCACCCTGATCTCGCCCATGGTCATGCGGGCGCGGTCGTGCGGGCGGTAGTCGCCGCGCCGCTCCGGGCTTCCGAACGTTCGGCCGGGCATCGTTGCGAAGTTGCGCTGGACCTCGCCGAAGAAGCGCTCGACGCGCCCCTTCTCCCAGGGCGCCCGCCGCGGGCAGTAGAGCAGCTCGAAGCCGAGCTTGGCCGCCGCGGCCTTCAGGGCGAGGCTGTGGAACTCCTTGCCGTTGTCGAGCCTCAGGACCTTCGGCATCCCGAAGACCGGATTCACGACCGCGCGCCCGTTCACGCTCACGTCTGCCTTCGCCGAGAGCATGCTGCGCAGGCACAGCATCACCGACACGTACGAGGGGGGATCCAGCGAGATCGACCATCCCACCACGCATCGCGTCGCCGTGCAGATGGCGAGCGTCAGCCAGGGCCGCCCGGCGATGCCGCGCTTTCGCCGATGGGAGCCCTCCTCGGTCTCAAGCGGTTCGCCGCCGCGGTCGCGCACGACCGTCACGTCCAGGAGGACGTGATCGATCTCGATGACCTCGCACGCCTTCTTTGGCGAGGCCCGGCGCCGCTTGGCGTCGAAGCGCATCGCCGCCTTGCGCGGCTTGAGCCGGGCCTCGGCGAGCTCGCGGGCGCCGAAGCGCCCCGTGACGAAACGGTGGAGCGCCGTCTCCGTGAGCGGCGTGAGCCTGTCGCCGGTCTCCCGGTTGTGCTGCTGGACGCGCCCCGCCACGTACTCGTGGAGCAGGCGGATCGTCGGCCCTTCCTCCTGGCGGTAGAAGGTCCTGACGGCTTCGGCCATGAGGTCGACGAGGGCGGGCGCCAGCTCCCTGGGCTTGCGCCCCTTGCGATCGTCGAGCCGCACCAGGGCGGAGGGCTCGCGGCCGGACCGCTCCCAGCGCCGCATCCAATCCCGCAGCGTGGGGGCGGACGGCGTGGCCTCGGCCCTCGCCTGCTTCCGCGCCGCGGCGTCGGGCAGGAGGCCCGGGACGCCGGCCCGGCGCCGCCTGAGGCTCGCCACCGCCCGGGCCACGGACGCGTACCGGCGTGCGTTGCGCCGGAACAGCGTTCCGTCGCCGTTCTTCCGGCGCTCCTCCAGCCCGTCGATCGTCATGACGTAGTCCAGGCGGCGCTCGGCCTCCGCCTGCCTGTGGTCGGGGAACTCGGACAGGCTCCGCCGCAGGTTCTCGCGGATGCCGGCCGGCAGGGCCGGGTGCAGCTGCCTCGGGATCACGAACTTCCCGGAGAAGTAGAGCGACGCGATCTCCTTGGATCCGTGCGTCACCGTGCGCCCGTCCACCTCGCTCCGGAACACGCAGCCGGCCTGCTCGCGCGACATGTACGTATGCGTGACGTCCTCGATCCTGACCGACGAGCCGAGGGGGAAGTTGATGAAGGGCACGATCATGGGTCGCTGCCGACTTGCTGGGCGGTGGGCGCGGGAGGGGATCGACGGCGACGGGTGCGGTCCGGGCGGCCGGGACGGCCCGCCGCCGGGACGGGCGATCAGGCGCGCCGGTCCCGCTCGGCGCGCCGGGCGGCGCACAGCAGCAGGGCGATCGCCCGTGCCGGCCGCGCCATCTCGCGCTCGGTCCAGACGACGAAGCCGATCCCCCGGGCGTGGAGGGCCTCGCGGACGGCCCTGTGACGCGCCATCGTCCCGGGCCGACGGGCGAGGCGCCGCGGCTTGACCTCGACGTAGGCGATCCCGAGCGCGGTCAGCGCGCCGAAGTCGGCGGTGTATCGGCGCGGCGTCCCCGCGTCGTCCCACGACTCGGAGGCCGGTTGCTCCAGGTAGTCGGAGACCTCCCGCGCCTCCTCCAGCAGGATCGCGGCGGTCCGTTCGAGAAGGCTTTCGTAGGCCACCATCCGCCCCGTCTTCCTCGACGGCCGGAAGCCGCTGAAGGTGTCGCGGCGGCCGGTCACCAGGCGGCGCCGCAGGCGCCGATAGCCGGGGGGCGGCGCCGCGGCGGCCGGATCCGCGGCGAACGCGCCGCGCCAGGTCGCGAGGGTGCCGGCCGCCTCCTGCGGCCGAGGCCGACCCTGCGGGAGGACAGCCGGGGGTGTCCCGGAGACGGCCGGGCCGGGCCGCCCGCCGTCGGGGGCGGCCGCGACCGTCCGGTGGCCCGAGACGTTGCGGCACCAGGACGCGACCATCCCCGCCGGGGAAACGGCGACATGGATCCCGGTCGCCCGCTCCCGGAACAGGTATCCGTCGGCGATCGCCCTGACGAACTCATGGGTTTCGGCGGCGAAGGGGGTGGCACACATGGCGTGTCTGCTCTCGGTCATGGCAAGATCCTGGATCGGCGGCGGCGATCCCGAGGGTGGGGGCGGTCGCGGCCGTTCCGTCGGGGCGAGGTAGGCCCCGGCATGCGATCCGGGGCGCGGCGGGCGGCGCCCCGCCGACCGACGGTCGGCGCAGGCGGGACTGCGGCGCGGTCAGCCCGCGGTCGCGGCGATCTTCTCGCCGTCCGGTCCGAGCCACCGCCGAAGATGTTCGGCGAGGCCGCGGATGCCGGAGATGCCCATGTGCGCCGCGACCTTGCGCAGGACTCGTTCGGACGGATTCCGCTGAGACGCGCCGGTCGGCACGTAGTGGATGCTGACCCCGAGGGCGTGCGCCGCCTCGCGGAACGACGCGCTATGGAACTCGCGGGCGTTGTCGACCAGGACGGCGGTGGGGGCGAGGGCCGCGAGTCCGATCACCTCGACGCCCGCGGCGGACACGCCGCCATGGAGCAGGCGCACGAACTCGCCCGCTTCGAGGGACCGTCCGAGCGCGGCCCCGAACGGGCGCCCGCCGCGGTCCCACGCGAGGGCCAGGTCCGCCGTTTCCCCCGAAGCGTCCCGCAGGCGGACGATGTCCATGCGAACCGCGCCCTCCGGAAGCCGGGGGTCGGGGCGTCGCGCGCCGTCGATCCTGCCGAAGCGCCGCGGGGCATCCGCAGGATCGACGGCCGGCTCGGCCGCGCGTCGATGCGGGGCTTGGCGGGAGCGGCGCTGTTCCGGGATGACCGTGCGCGCGGGCGTCGTCATCGACACGACGCCGTGATCAGGCGTCGTGCCGGGCTTCGCCGGTCTCGCCGGCCCCATGACGTCCGGCAGCTGTGCGCCGTCGCCCATCCGGACAGGCCTGACGGGCGTCGCCGTCCCGCGGCTGCGCAGCACCGGGATCAGAGCGGCAGGGTCGCGGCCGGCGCTTTCGTACCGGCGGCACCATGCGGCCACGGTCCGGGGGGCCGGCGGCTTGCCGCCGACCTCCGCCGCGACCTCCGCGACGACGGCGGCGACCCTGGTCAGCGCAGGCCGCCGGGCCAGGCCTCGCATCGCGCGGACGTAGACGAGTCGCCGTTCGACTTCGGCGGCGAGACGCTCGCTGGGGGCGGGCG